>JAADVW010000765.1:0-16074 GCA_023335875.1 Elongisporangium prolatum
ACGCCATCAGCCAGTCGAGCCGAAGTGTAGAAGATGAGAACCAGTAGAATGGCTCCACAAATGGCTGCAAGCACATCAAATTTGATCGCGATCAGCACGATAGTGACCAGAAACGCAAAGGGCGCGATGAGGATCCATGGCGCGCCGATCATGCCGTTAAAGATCCGCTCCGAGTCCACACTCATGAGCGTCACGATCTCGCCCGTGGTGTAAGACTGGCGAGCGAGACAAGAGAGACGAAGGGCCTTCTGGTACACGACGTCCATCATGACCGAGCGCATGTTAACTCCAACACGTGAAGCGATGAAGAAGCCGTAGGCCAACGTTGTGACGCCAACGAGGGACACAACCATCATCGTCACGACCAGATTATAGCCGTTGCTGATATGGAACACGTTTTCCTGGTCGTTGAGGTAATCCAAAATGGCGTTGGCCACGAAGGTTTGCATAGTCATAGCCAATATATAGACTACGAAGTTGGCATGGATCACGATCAATTCTCTACGGAAGGTCTTGACGAGCGCCCAGACGAAGGGCGACACATTGAGCCAGGCCTTTTGTGTCGGGTTGTAGTGCTTTACGAACCGGTCAAAGAGAGGCTGACACGAGTCTTGCGGGCAGAGTTCCCATACATCCAGTCTCTCAAGCGGCTTTTGAGCGCCTAGCGAGATCAGCGGCTGAATCCAGAAGGTCGACATGACGGATAGCAGCGATGCGAACTGCAGCGGATTGGACTCGCGCTCGCGGAACGGGACCTGCTGAGCATAGGCCTCAGCTCTAGCTAGACGCCCCTTCTTGGCAGGAATCACAGATTCCAATGGGGTTTCGCTTGAGCGGAGATGAGAAGGTGTGGGCGGAGTTGCAATGAAGTAATCTTCGTCTCCGTCGTGCAACTTGGTCATGGCTTTCTGGTGCAGTCGAGATAGGTGTGCTCACGATGAGCTAGATTGCAATGTGGTCGGCAGTTGAGTTTGGACGTGAGGTGGCAATCTCCTGAAATTGGACCCACTCATCACACATTCTTTTATTCGGCGATGAGTTCGCACGTGACGAATGGACGAGTTAATGCTGTTTTTTCCAAGTCGCAAGCCTCACAAGTTGGAAGGCTTTGTTCACGACTGATCCACTCATCAGTTCGCCCCTTCTTTACGCCCGATCATCACTTGGTCTTCTTTTATTCGGCTCATTGAACGAGTGGCAACGATCCACTCATCAGTTCGCTCATCACTTGATCTTTTATTTGGCTAAGAGTCGAGTAAGTCGATGGTATCAGGTCTACAAACATCATCTGTCCTTTCGAAATCCAACACTATAGTAATGTTGTTGAGCAGATCGCTTGGCGACGGATACAAAGATGGACTCACTTGGCCTACGTCCATGACCGCGATCGAGGAGGACAGCCGTCCCTTTTTTTCTCTGAGGAAGCGCAGTGTCTTTACCAATCACATGCTCATCAACAGCTTTCTCCTTCAGCTTAACCAGCTCACTGCATTGAACGAGAAATTCCGGAAACGCACGCACGATCCGACCGGGCTTCTTGAAGAATTAGGACCTTATCGGCGACCATTTTGCAATATATCGTATGCGCGATTAAGAGGTTCAACCTAACTTAACGGGTTATCCAGATCAAGAATATCATAACTTTCTCTGTCGAGCCATGTTCAAAGAAAACCATCGACAATCGCGTCTGTCACAAGCCTGAATTGGACGCAATGTTCGAAATCTTTAAAGAGAGAGACTAGTACTGCTGTCCAGAGCCCAGGATACATTTCTTCGCGTGCATGTCGATAACAGTTGAGTGCGCAGTGAACACGTCCGACGTCACCGGGGCGGGCGGCCGTCCATTACGAAGCCATTTGCGTAGACGTAGCTGCTGCGATTTGTGCGGAATCGAAGATGCCGCGTCGGCTTTGCCGCCAACCAGTACAGGCGTGACCATTTCCTTGTGTCCCCAGATTAGTCCTCCTGTCTCTTCGATCGAAATCTTCGACTTGGTGTTCCAGATGCAGTAGTCAATGAGAAGAGTCGCTGCCAGGCGCCACTTTGAATCCAACACGAGCACGTGCCATTTGCGGCCGGTGCCATCGACATACTTTTCGGTCATGAAATCGCCCTCGTACGTCAGGACCGTGAAGATGCGGCGGTTCACCTGCCGGCAGATATAGTTGTCGCTTGTGACTTTAAACGTGATGCGATTGAAAAAGAAGCAAGCGAATGCCATGATCACGCCACTGCACATGATGAGCGAGAAGTTGGTCGAATACTGACCATCGGACGTTGTGCCGGTAAAGTGCAGGAAAAGGGCCGCGACCGTGGTCGGAATCGCGGCATTGCTCATGCGTAGCTGCGCCATGCGGTAGTTGACGCCCGGCATTAACGACAGTAACGCGCGAATCGCGACCATCATCAATACCATCGAGCCGCGCACAATCCACGCAATGTTGGCAAAGTTGAGAAGCGAGTTGAAGTCTGCATGGCCACGCATATAGTCCATCGCGATTGGTAACCACTGGGAAGCCGAGCTGACAGTGCCAATACTCGCGAGCGATAGAATCCACAGCATCGTCGGCGACTCAATCATGATGTTGAGCCAGAAGCGCAGGTCGCGGTCAGGCCATTCGCCATAGGACAGCATCATGATCAGCAATGCGATCCCGAGCAAAGCGTTGGAAATCGTCAATAGCGGACTACTAACGCTCACGACGAGTGCCTGTCGGACTTTGACGCGTCCTTCTACTGGGATCGGCATGATATCGCGCAACGGGAAAGCTACAGTACCATCGCCGATAATCTTATCGTACTGCGCCTTACTCGTGACAGTGTACAGACGAGTCGTGACATCCGCACTAGCGACACTCACGCCTTCAAGAATACGATCAGCAGAGGCGACCGCAGTGAACTCATCAACCGTGTACTTGATTTGTGCACCGATGCAGACCGTGTGATTGTTGTCCTCGATGATCGTTCCTTCATTTATGGGTGGGCCGTCGGCCTCATTGTAGATGTTCATGGCCGAGCCACCCCAGATCGATAAAAGACGCAGTCCGGTCTTGCTGTGCAGTTCACTGGCGTTGTAGCAATCGCCTCGGGAGGGAAACGGGATAGACTGGCTCAATGTCAAGACGACAAACGCACCACGGATCACAGTCTTCAAGCCTATGGTCGTATTCTCGGCCCAGGGAACCACCCCCACTGCGGCGGTTGCCACTGGCATATCTCCCGGAGTGATCGAAGGACTATTACCATGTAACAGCAGTTCCATCACCATCTCATTCACACACGCGACATGGCGCCAATAGTCATGTAAATGGTCGTTGGCCATCATGTTGGTGTCGGTATCCGCTAGCAAGGCTTCGTATACGTTGGTGTCGTGATATACCAGATACTGCCCACGCTCCACAGCGCTGTAAAAATCGGCAAACTGCTGTGGACCAGGTAGCATTGCATGCTCATTACCATTGAGAAACATCCACCCTTCCCCATTCGTGAGGTTCACTGAGCCAAATTCTCCGACGGGCATCGCTGCAAGCAGCTTGGTAGTCTTGAGAACCTGCGCGTGCGAGCCACTCACAGCAAAGCCCAAGTAGCTCTGTATCGACAGAATGACAATGGAAAAGTTCTTAATCGACCAGACGAAGACCATGAAGACCGTACTGGCCAAGCCCAGCACCTGGCATTTGGACATACTTGAGAACTGGTAACGAGGCACACTCGCAATCGCGGGAGGGACTTGTGGTGCGCACGAAGACTGTTTCTCGGAAGTGACGCAGACCAAGTCGTAATGTGAATCTTAAGCGAGAGTCTGCTGTTCTTTCTGGTGCGCCCAATCACATTACGTCGCCTTATGCTCACAGGAAAACAAGACGATTGAGTGCGCGGTTCATGGCCCAGATTGACCCCAACGATCATTGTTTCGTTCTGCACACACACTCCGCGCCAAGATCTTATGAACACTCCTTTTCGTGATCCAATCATAGAAGTAACGCCAGGGAGTAAGATATGACTCAGAAAATACATAGGTATATAGAATGATCATAGTTAGATGAAGACAAATTTCTGATTTGATAAGACACTCAGGTTGGGACAGTGCGCGTCAAAAGTCTGTGCAGGGTAGTAATTTTAAGGAATTCGGGTATAATAATAAGCAAGTGCAAATGGTGTAATGAGGTTAACGGTTACCGGGTTAGTGTGCATAACACGAAGTTGCTCAGGAATTGTTTGTGTGTCCACATTATATTTTTATTGGTTATTTGTGCTCGCCATATGAAGTGGCGGTCGAACAAACAAAACCCACGGTATCGTAAGAACTTTTACTAGTTTTTCTATGAAATTTTACATCCCCCCTCTCAGTTTCTTACGGTGAATCCAAATTTGTGTGTCTCATCCAATTCTGGTGGATTTTAAAACCACGTTGTCGAATCCGAAAAGAGGTTAAAAACCAACGGTAATAAATGCTTGCCATTGGCCGGCCTTCAGTAGGTCCTGAGAAAATTCATTGAAAGCAAACAAGGTCAATCGTAATGTGTCAAGTAAGCACAGCTTTTCTAACCAATCCTCAAATAATTCAGCTGTAAAGTTCCCATGGTAATCCCCCATTTTGATGGCAGCGTTCCACATCAAAATTGAGAAAGCCATACATCAGACGATTGCCTTGGCCATGCACAATTCCAGCTGCCGCCATCACCATCCTCCCGCCTTTTCCGCTAGAGGCAGTGTATCGAATGCTTGACTCATCAACCCATGTCTTAGAGCGAGCATAAAATTGGTGACAGTAGCTTTCATCTAGGTACGCCTCTGGCGAGCATGGCAGCCGGTTAGCTGCACGGTTTGCCAGCTATTCACGCAGACACCGAGCGCGATGCGCAATCACGTAGTCATACTCGACAAGGATATTCCTCTATATGCCGACACCATACGAAAAGCCTGCGCGTGGTACAGTGTTCGATCAGAGAAATTGACTTCATCATTTTCTTTAATTAACCTCGCCTAAATTTACTTCGCGCTTGTGGGTTGAGCCTCGAGGTTTTTCTCTATAACGATTTTCCTTACGGACTAAATAATATATTCGCTGTAAGATAACGGCGCTGGACGTGCTCGGAAAACCACCGTCATTACTTTTGTGTTCAGCCAAAACGCGATCTACGGAACGCTCTGAGATGCCAACCCGCTTTGCGCACGCCCGCCTCAACAGCTTCTTTTTTGTCATCAGCAAGGTCGCCCAGAAAACTGTGAGCCTTAAAAACCATCCACTTCTCGTCGACTGTGAGGTGGTGATCATCGCCCATTCCGCTTAGTTGTGCAGATTGAGATCTGAGTGAGGAGAAAAATATAGAGAGCAATGATAGAGATTTATAACGTATCCTTTCATATTGTCTTATAATGAGCCGTTTCTTATCTACAGCTGTTTTTTCTCGAAATTTATATATGGACCACCACTTCATATGGCGAGCACAATATAATAGTAACTAGAACACTTTCAGCGAATGGCACATTTTTTTCATGTTGAGGTATAGTTTGCAGATATATTTTGTGCCAATGTATGGGTCATGACCGCGGTCGTTGGGACACTTTGGCTTTGTGACCGGGCAAAAATAGTCTATTTTCATTAAGTACGGGTTGAGGCGTTTATGCGTACTTAAGAGCGTATCTTTGTTAAGTACGACTGATCATGAAGAGGCGCATCCTCACCAGCAAAATGTTGGCCGTGAAGCGGCTTGAAGAGAGAAATGAACATGCACTCGAGCTCCATCGTGCTGAACAAAGGGCACTAAAGCAGCTCCATGTCACGAAGAAATCGTCAAGGTGCCAGAACACCAAAAAATAACACACTGGAAAGGCGTTAGAGTTTATCGATTGGATGACGTCCAAAGGTTATGCTGACGATCATGTGACAGAAGCCAAGATTGTCCTGTTTCTCACAGAAATGCAAAATAGGCCTGTGCGCTGGCGTGGGAGGAAGCGGCAGTCTGCCTCTGACGCAGAATTGGATGGAGTAGAAGGGCCACCAGTTGGCCACTCAACTCTAGCGGCCTACATGAATGCAATGATGGATATGTGGCGCCTTCAGTACAGCCTCCAATCCAATCCTCGTGTTCCTATACGACCAGATTCTGTGAAGGAACTTTTGAATCAGAAGAAGGTTAGAGTTGTGCAAGAAAACGAAGAATCATTTCAGGGCGCTGGTATCAGCACGATGGTAGATGCTATCGTTACTGAGGCGACACTGCAACAGATAGCTGATAAGCTATTCAGTGAAAGCGACGAAGACGGCCTCAAGCACCGTGCGGATTTGCTTCTCTCTGTCGGTATGGCGTCACGAGGCGACAATATTCGCCGCCTACGACTGCCAAATATTGGCCTAATTAAGTTCCGTGAAGAAGGCGTACGCGGTGCATGTTTGTTGCGCACTGTGTGGCGAAAGTCGAAGCGCAATCAGCTCGGCAACATGGAAGAAACAGCATTGATGCACCACAAAGATCCCGATCGATGCCCAATGGGAGGACTTGCATTCTATTTTTTCTACCGATGGCATGTTGGAGATTAACCTTGGCCCCATTTTGGCCGTCGAGAATCCTGGTACCCCGTTTATGTTGTTAAAGGTGCTTCGCTGTCGTTGTATCCCGCTATCCGAAGCATTATGCGGCTATTAAAAAAGTTTATGAAGCGCTTGGTGTGCAAAGTACGATCAAAACGCAGCTTGGGAGAAATCAGGCTGCTAATGCTGAGAATAAAGGTGCTTCGGCAGCTCTGTCGATCGGCAAGGCCACTGGGCTACCAAAAGCAGAGTCGGTGCGTATGCCAATCATTCTATCCCATTTGATTGTGTCCGGGTATTGGCCGGTTTTGGTTTCGTTACTATCTGCATCGGAGTATCCTGGAGCCTCCCGATCATTTGCTGCAATAGATTTTTTCCAGATTGGAAGAATCGCGAGCGATAATGCGTGCTATTGGACGCGAGATTGCTGGCTCAAGTTTTCTTGATTTACTGGAATAGATGAGGACTATCATCCTCCAGGATGCAGCTGTGCTAATGGTTCGTGGCATCAACATCCATTGTTTCTGAATAGTGTGTTTGAATCATCCGAATTTCTGCAGTACAAAGAGCAACTCACGACCAGGATGGGAAACACTTTGCAACCAGAGAGTATTCTTATTCAACAAGCATTACCAGTCGTATCTGAAGACCAACGGGAGCTGAGATCACGAACAACCCATCTGCGACACGATTTGAACAGTCTTCATGATACTATATACTGAGGACTGCATCGTCAATGGAAGCGTGTACCCAGCGCTTGCATAATCAGCTCTTTGAACGACTCGGTCAGGCTCTCCTGACAGTTGGCGCATCGATGCAGCCTACTCTTGACGTTCCTACAGTACGAATAGTGAGCAAACTGATCCAGATGCGCAAATCGCTGCCACTGCATTGAGCGGTCCCAGCACTGAGCCAGGGCAAATTCCATGTATCAAAATGTCTCACCAACTTACCTCCGTTCAGGCGAATACACCGTCGGGTTGCAGCCGTATCCCCCTTTTCGGCATCTCGAGTCAACGTGGGCTCGATGGAGATCATCCAATTCCGAAACTCAGTTTTAGGAGGAAACCTGTGTACGATGCCATTGAACTTCTGCTTGAATCTAGAATTGACGAGTAAGAATGCATACGATTGATAAAACGGCTTCAAGGGAAAAAAATCCATTCGCAATCTCGCAGATAAGCTGAAACAAATGCTAAAGAGCACGAATCAATCATCGTTACACGATCAAATTCTCCAGTGAGTACAGTAGAAACTCATCATACCATTAATATGAGATCAGATAAATTGCGCAGTTGGTTGGATCTTGCGTAGCCAGTGATAAGCACACGATCTAAACGAAAACAGAGACGTAATCCGATCACTATTGGCTGCGATAGAGCCACGAGCATGCATGCCAGCACTTACAGTGATGCGCTAGGCGGAGCAAGCGCTAGGGTAGTTGCTGAAGAGTAGCACTGCACGGTGGGAGCAATACCAGTGGCTGATACAATGTGTGTGGAACCTGTAGCAACAAACAGAGACGCGATCTGATCAGTATTGGCTGCGATAGAGCCGTTGATGTGGAGCGGCCGAACTTTGCGTTGTGCAGCTTGACGGGGAAATCACGACTTGTTGCCGGTCTTTTAAAAACCTGGCTAAATTGATAGTCCAGATATTTGTTCAGCCCGAATAAATATCTGAGATATTTCCATGACCAGGTTCTGACCAGAACAGTATCTCTCGGTGTGACCAAAAAAATTATATTTCATACATCTAGTGAACGGAAGTATCTTTGCCCGGCTGTGTACGCGTAGGTCGACGTCCGGTGATACTAAGTGTGGCCGGGCGCTAAGGAGCCACTAAGCGACTCGCTGGTCGTGCCACCTTCGACTTCCAGCCGAAAGATGTCTGTGCTCAGCTCGTTGGTAGACGGGATGCGAAGGGGTTGGTCGGCAGCATGCTTCATAACCCCTCCAATACCACATGTTGTTTCCAGCAAGATGTAATATCCATAGCTGAACTTTTAGCAATAGTATACTTAAATCCACATGCGAAGTTTGAAATATTGTGCCCTTTCTCGTACCCGGGTTGCGACATCCACCCTGCACCACCCTACCCGCGTGACATGTGGGTCCGAGCGGTTGGTTCTCCTCATTCAAGAATTGGCCGCGTGAAGCACAAGCGAGATGAGGCGCGAGTCCACGCGAGGTAGGCGGAACATGTAATGCTGTGTGTGCAGCAGCCTCACCATCACGTGTTTGTAGGCCAATCGCAGTCCAGCGCAGAGCCCTCTCTTGCTGGCCTGGTGGCTGCATTCCGAGAGGGCTGGCCCCAAGCTCGCTTAGAAGGATGGCATGCAATCCGCGGTCGTGGGCTCCAGTCCGCCTACATTTATGTGCGCTCCGGCACGACGACCGAAGAAGGTGAAGAAGGGAGAGACTACCTCGTCGGCGACGACGCGTTTTCGCGGTGGTGGATTGCTCATCGTGCTGTTGGTGCCTTCGTTTCGAGCAAAGACATTCTTCTCACGGTTCAAGACTCATTGGCGAATTTGGTGGCAGCATTGGTGGACAGCTCAGTATCGACCCCTGCTCAGCCTGCAGCTGAGCCAATCACTCCGATTTCGATTGCTTCGTCGAGCTCTGCGTCAAGCCCGTGGAAAATGGCAACCACCCAAACAGCACGAAGGCCAAGGGAACCGCCACGACAACAAAAAGTACGACGCCCACCACCAAAACGACGTTCACGACCAGCTTGACGCCCACAACTAGCACGACGTCCGCAGTTGCAAGTGTTAAAACGCCGCCCGATGTTCGTTCGCGCTACTCGAACAGCTCCAGCGCATCTTCGTCACCGCTGCAGCTGGCGCGGCGTCGACCGAAAGCCCAGGCCTCTCAAGCTTGCCTGTCGCTTCACTGCTATCCTCGTTTGTTGCCCTTTTCGATGCTCTATCTAGCATGGGAGAAGAGGATCAAGAAGAAGTCACCGAATGGAGTATGATGCTGATGAGTATCCACCCGTAGAAGCTGATGATACGAACAAGCTAGAAGATGATGAGGACATTGGGGATTATGACTCGAATGATGAATCTGCAGTTTTAGAGAAGATGAAAGCGCTGATGTGGTATCTATGGATGAAAATGGAAGTTGTGAAAGTGATGATGACCACCACAATAGTGACCGTATTGATTCCGATTCTATTGGTGGTGCAGTTTTGTGGTAAAATGGGGCCAATCAGGGACCGCTGCTCCGTGACGTGGCTAAACGAAGGTTTTATCCAATCATTGTGATCAAAGTCGGATATTTCGGCTAATCAGTGTGAAGGTTGGACATGGCCAGGGGGTGCACTTCTTTGGGTCCTGGCCTGGTCACGATTGGCCCGGTTAGCAACCCAAGACCGGTTTGGGTCGAACTGGTCTGGACCGTGGTAGTAACACCGCGCCAAAGTGACATACCGGTATACGGTGATCCGTACCGGTTCATACCGGTTCAGTACAAAGACGGGCAGGGATGAAAAGGCGGGAGATCTTTTCAAGGACGCCAGAAGGGCCTTAGAGGAAACGTCTACTGCAAGGGTCGCAAGGGGAGTTTCGTGACGGTAAAAATAAGTATCTTGAACGTTGTACAGGCAAGCAAAATGGTATATAGGAAAGCTTAAGTGGTTATATAGTATCGATTTGCTCTTCTGCACAAGTGTCCCTTCGTCTTTAGAAACAAAGTGCCGCTGGCCGCTGGCCTTTGCGGTAGCTCGCCACCCAAGACCCTTCCCGGAACGTAAGGCACGTTAAACGATCAAGGCGAGGTCGGTCGAGTTCATTCTTCCGCCTCATTTCAAGGCAAGGCGCGCGTGGTGACCAGATTCACCACTGCAAGAGCTCTTTGTGAGCTTCAAGGCGTCCGCGGAAGACAGTTCTTCGTCCGCGCGCATTTTTTTGTGGGCTGGGATTCACAACCCCAACAAGGAAGACAACCCCGGTATCGGCGAGTCGAAGTATCCTCGGCCGATCACCCGCGATTCTCTCCCCCATTAGTGGCCATCGAAACCGGTGAAAGCGACTTAAGTGCCGTCTGCACACCTGGCGACTCCACAGATTTTACGACAGTGGTGCGCATGCCAGGATCTGTGAGTCAAGACTCGCCAATGAGTGTCAAGGGGAATCGCAAAGCTGCTCGGCGCAACATAAGGACCGCGCGCCATCAAGACAGCAGCAAAGATGACGGGTCTCTGGTTGGATTTCGTGGAGCAGGATCTCCTGCGGATGAAGATCATGTGAAACAAGAGCCGGTGTTTAAGGATCCACAGAGGCGCAAGCCACTGGCAACGACACCAACGGGCAAGAATCCGACAGCGATGAGTTCTAGGAAGAAAACCTGTCGTTCGAATTCGACCGGCACCTCGATGAGGAGCTAGATGAAGACGACGATATGCATACGGCTGTCGAGTCACCTCCTCCATCCAGGCGCAAAGACGATCCTGCGGATGGGCGAAGTATTCGGCGCAACTGCTGGGACAGCTGGGAGGACGAGGAACACAAGACTGAAGAAGTGAACCCGTATGTGAAGCAAGTCAAAGTGTCTCAACCAATATCCTCCAGCGGTTAACTGGAGTGGCGACATTGCGCGAGAATTCGAGAATCTGGTGAACCACAACCGATTCCTGCGAATGTTCGTCCTGACACGCCAGTACACAGTAACTGATCGCGTCTGGGAGCCAAACTGGAGTCTGCTACTCGATCCAACAACCAACCCCAATGCGGTGGTCGAGAGTATGTCCGAGGTGTTTGTCTCCACAGGCGGCGTCCCCGCAATTGCGGACCGAGTGAAGATCAAGCAATTTCCCCGCGTATATATGGTGGAGAGTGGACGCACAGCGTTCCGCCTGCTGAAATTGATGCTCCGCCAACGACAGCGGGAGTAGATGTCGTTCGAACAACGTCTGACTTCGTTTACGCAGCCAGCCGTGGTCGAATTCGAGTATATTGCTCGAGCTAAAGCCGAGAATCTGATACAACAAGCAAGGATTGCGGAACTGGACCAGCGTCTTCAAGAGGCCGCAGCTCTAAGCGGAGAGATTTCAGGGAAAAAGGTGGGTCGAGATGAATCTGCGAAGGCTCGCAGGAAAGCTCGTGCTGAGCGAGCCACCAAGCAAGAATCGGAAGAACCATTACGGACCGGATTCAAGAAAGAATCCAAGTATGAACATGACGATGATGAAGAACTTTGGGCACCCAGCGTCAGATCCAAAGAACACGTACGCGAGAATCTTGTTGAAGACGACGTCTCTGATATTTTCGATGAATTCTCAAGCAAAGGAAAGGGTCAAGTCTCGTGAAGCACAAGAATCCAACGGTCTGGCTTGCCTGAACTCAAGGAATTTGATGGCTGCAAGCGGGATGAATCTAAAGCGAAAGCATGGTTCGGGAAGGTGAAAGCCCCATTCGGACGTGACGAGTTGAACAACATCGAGAAGTGCATGACGTTCGCGGAACGCTTATCGGGTAGAGCCAAGAACCGGCTGCGACAGCTTCCTCGCGGATCACGAATAGGTAAGCCGTGACGTCAGCGGAATTCTGTGGTGGCGACGTTAGCCCCCAAACCCGGTACTACCACGCCCGCCAGAAGTCCAATGAAGAAGCTCTCGATTATCTTTACCGACTCAACGCAGCCGCAATCCGAACCAAGATTTCATACCAACATGGACTGGTAGGAAAAGAGAATGTGCAACATTTCCTGGATACGCTCGAGGATTAGTTATTGGCGAAACAGCTGATTCCGTTGTGCATGACTTCTGAGAGTCAGGCACGCGATGCTCTGATCGCGATTGCGCGAGGAAATGGCCACGGTGACCGAGAAGAAATTCCGCCGTCAAGAAGCCGCAAAAACTCTCGCTATACATGGAGAATCGGCTAGGCCCGTGTTAAAGACTCCACGGTAGTGGTGGATGATGTGAACATCGTGAAGGGGCGCATGCGGATTACAGCACCACGAAGTCTGCGAGGTCGCGCGCGTTGTGGGTTTGTTGATCGCAATTTTGCTTTGCACACATACTGCGGGCGTTTTTCATCACTGGTACACAACAAGAAAGGGTGGTATATCTGGTGGATCTTAGGATTGTTCCTGTCTCGAAATCGCTTCATGCACATTCTTCGTATGCTCCATTTCGCGGACGAAAACAGCACACCGCAGGGTTACAAAGCTTGGAATGTGAGGCCATCATCGACGTACTGCAGAAGACGTTCCGGCGGGTGTGGGATCTGACGCCGGAGTTGTCGTTTGTTGGCACTTTGCACGAACTTAAGGCGAGGTCAAGAGAGAGACTTGTTTTGTGCTGGAAGCAGATTCCGGAGTGTTCATTTAGTCCTTGCGGTTAGACCTCCTGGTTAGACTCGGAATAACAACTGTGTAGGTTCAATGCATAGCCTAGAAGAGATGAGTTGCCCTTCTGGACCCTGGCCGCTGTACCGCGTGTCCAACCAACGACCAGGCCCATGATGACACGCACACGAAATGAGTTGTTTGTGCAGTCTGACTGCCGCGAGCAACACCTCTCCCACAAGCAGCGCATGAGCACGCTCACTCTGCGCATAACAAGCCACACAGGCTGCACTTGCGTGTGTGTTGTCCCGGAGATAGGGATTTCGTCAGAAGATCGGCCGGCATGTCGCCCGTCGGCGCACAGCTATTTTCCCTTTATGAAGCAGGCACTTAGTCGCCACTTGACGTCCACCGTCTAGACTTCTCGCTAAGTCCGTCACGCGATTACAGGCTGAATATTCATGGCAAAGGTCAGCGACACCTTCTTGCGTAGCACTTGCTCAACGATCATCTGCACCGGTCTTCAACAGCGTCATCCGCGGTCACGAACTTGGCCGCTGTGCTCGAATTCGTCACGATCGTTTGTTTCTTGCTGGCCCAGACGACGGTGCATCCGAACAAGAAGATGACATAGCCTGAGATGGACCCACGATCTTCCAGATCGTTCGTCGAGTCCGCGTTAAATGCGACCACGATGTTGTCGCCGCAGGGCCCCAGTCTGAGCTGCTTTGTTCTCGTGCCAGCCAGGTACCTCATGAGATACTTAGGGGAGTCCCACGCGACCTTGCGTGACGTCGCGTTGTGTCTAACCAGTTGACGTACGGCAAAGCTGGCGTCCGGCCTCGTGACTCGCGCCAGATACAGCAGTGCACCTACCGCCTCGCGGTACGATGCCACGCATTTCGCTTGCTTCTGCGTTGGAGATTTGAACTTCGAGCTGATCGAGTCGGATGCTCGGCACTATTGGAATCTTGGTAGTTCGAGCAGTGTCCATGGCGAAGCGGTGAAAGACTTCGTCGACGTACGAGGCCTGTGACAGGAGCACCGTCGATGGTCTTGAGCACTCCACTCGCATGCCTAGGAACTGGTCTGGCCCCCATGTCTTTGATGTCGACTTCAGACGGAGAGCGAGGATTGACAGCACGTACTCCTCGTTTACATGAGCGATCAGCAGGTCGTCTAAATAAAAAAGAAATACTAGAAGTAGTGAGTCACCGACGTCAGTGTCATAGAAACACGGATCGGCTTCAGTGGGTGTGAGCCCATTATCCTTAAGGAATGAGTCGATGGCTTCATTCCACTCTCGTCGAGCTTGCCGCAAGCCGTACAGTGCCCTTCTGAGGTGCCATACTATACCTGCCTGCGCTGGGGTTGCGAATCCGTCAACCGGCTTCATGTGGATTTCTTCAAGTAGGTCTGCTTTCACGTACGCTGCGGGTAGCTCGGCTTGACGCACGACCAACTCGATTTTCGCCACGAGCACGAAGAAGATTCTCACTGTGGCGAGCGCTGCGACTGGAGCGTACGTGTGGGTGAAATCGAGCATGTACTGCTGCTTGTCGCCGCGAGCGCACAGCCGCGCTTTAAAGTGGAGGATCTCGCCGTTGGCACCGGTCTTGAGGCCGAATTGGAGATTATGATCGAGGACCAAAGCACTCGATTGCAGCGGCACCCACTCGAACGTGTCGCTCACCAACAGCGCCTTTACCTTAATCTCGGTCGCTTTCTTCCACTCTTCGCATTGCTGGAAGCGCTGAGCCTCGCGCACGTTCAGCTTCTACCGCACCTCTCCCTGGACGAAGGATGCCGCTGCCGCGGTTGCTAACTGTGCTGCGATGCGTCGCGAGGGACGCTTGGCCGTTGATATTGACTCATTTGCTGCGTTCTCGTCGTTCTCGCGCTTCATGGCGCTCGTCGCCGCTATCAAGCCCAAAGTCTGCTTCGTCCTCGTCGCCTTGGTCTTGGAGCTCATGTAGCATTCAATCGATCACTCTCGCGCTTGGAGCTTCGAAGACTGCATTCCCTGGCCTAGGCAGCAGAATCTGTAGCCTTTGACGCCGTCTGTGCATCCCACAATGCTCCTAACTCGCCACGAGTGTCGGTAAAGCGCTGGTACTTGAGCCGGATCTCCTCCGGGATCCGTAAAGACATCGAAGATCAGGATCTTCGAAACGTCGGGTTTCCGCTTGAACATTTTCTCATACGGCGACTCGTGCTTGCTACGCTTGGGAATACGGTTTCGGAGGAATGCCGCGTTCTCAAGAGCGTCCACCCACATGGGATGAAGCCGGCCAGTCAAGATCGTTGATGCCGTCGTCGTCAGTGTCCTGATTGCTCACTCTGATACTTCATTTTGGAAGGAGCTGTACACGCTGCATGTTCCTGCCAAATGCCTTCGTTCTGCACGAGCAGCCGGAAGTCTTATTCAGGAGCTCCGTTCTTCCATCGGTTCTGATGCGGTCACGGGTAATGCAGCTTGTCGCTCGATGAGCTTTAAGAACGCTCTCACCGTCGAATTTGCCTCCGGTTTCTTCTTCAAGCCGTATACTCGGACAAATCCATGCAACTAGACGACCATAAAGAACAGATGTCCTTCTCGAGACTTCGCTAGCGGCCACTCAGGTCATGAAGCACGCCTGCCACCGCCTCGTCACTGTCGGACCGTTCGGAAGGCGGCGAGTGGGCTACAGCCTTAGTCAATGCACACACGACGCACATCGGCGGCTTTATTCTGGGTTTGATGACAAAGCCCTTGATCACCTTTTTCTCGGCCATCCACTTCAGCGTCTTGAAGTTGACATGGCGCATGCGACGGTACCACGTCTCCAGGTAACGCCCGGGTACCGCGAGAGCCGAAGCGGTCCTTTCAACGTGTGGAGAAGCGGTCAGTTCGTTTGCAGTCAATACCGGATACACACCGTCACGTTCACGACCTAGGCACCACATACGCTTGCGACTGCCGCTGAATACTGTGCAGCCGCGCTGGGTGGGAACTCGACGGCGTGTCTCTTACGAATGAGAGTCATAATCGAAACCAGCGTCTTCGAGAAGTTAGGAACGGAGTACACATTGTCAATGACGAAGTCCCGGGTTGACACGCCACCGTTACTGTCGTTTACAAGTGCTTGGATCTTCAGCCTTCCTTTAGCATGTGCCACAAGGTTCGACCGTCCGCGAATTCGATAGCAGCTCTTGATTAGTGCTCGTTGTCGCAAAGTCTTCAAGTCAGCCCGTCTGGTGGTG
>JAADVW010000766.1:0-16069 GCA_023335875.1 Elongisporangium prolatum
CCTCACGCTCTTCTTTCCGCTGAGGCGATCGAAGGTCGTATCCATCAGTGGCACATCAGTCTAATGATTTGCACCCAAGGCTCAAGATCTTGACGTTCAGGACACGTTGAAAACCACACACACATTTCTATCGAATCATATATTTAGTACATCTGAAACTCCGGGGCTCCACAACCAATCAAGTTGGCGATCACACAACACACATCCTATTTCGTTCAGGTAACGTGAACAGTGTTTGGAGCCCTCATGCTCCTTGAGCAAGATGTTCACTACTCCGCGATATTCCAGCATCGGTGTGCATAAAAACCTAGGGTCAGTCAGCATGCATCACCACAAACCATCTCTCATAAGATTGTCAAGCCGCCGAAAAGATTGGTGAATATCCACGCCGATACAACTCTCGCTCATTCTGAATCGGTAGCGTAATCTACATGTACCGGTTTGAAGTGGATGCTTGGCTATTCTATTCCATGGACGTTGGGCCTCCGATGCCTTCAAGACCTACACCGATCTCTGGTTGGAACCCATGGTTTCCCTGGCGTCCAACGCTGGTCAACGGATCGTACGTCCACTCTACATTGTGTTAGTGGATCAACATGTTCACATGGGCGCACTGCCATTCTCTCCCCAATTCGGACTGGGCCAGTGCACATATTCAACGCCTACTAATTCTGCAATAGGCGAGTTTACCCCCTGCAGCGACTAGCGCTTTTGGATGAGGAGTCAAGTCGGAGGACGAGCCGAGCGCTTAAGCTGACAACACGTTCACCAGTAAGTAGGAGACCTCCGAGCATATTGCTTGGTTCGAAGCAAGAGTGCCAACTGCGTGGTCTGTAAGCCACCACCGTGAAAACGCGTCGTCGCCGACAAAGAAGGTCCTGCCCTCCTCGTCGCTCTCAATCGTCGAGTCAGAGCGAACGTATATGAACGCGGCCTGGAGCACCCGGCCTACGACTGCATGTTAGCCTTCTGCGCTCTTTGGCAGTCCCCCTCGGAATGCTGACGCGAGATCGGCACGAGATGGCTCCGAGGAGGCCTGCGCTTAGCCTGTAAACACATACGCTGTCCCTCATACCCCGTTACCTCTAGGCTCATTACGCCTGAGTCCACTCGGCTGTTGCTGAAGTGCCGCCTCTCTGACTCGTCCACGGGACGACATTGCATTTTTCCCAGTTCGACGAATCGATGATTATCAATAGCGAGCTAGAGCACATCATAGGTTGTTCGAGTCCCGCTCTCATCCAGCACGTCAAGTATAAGAGCATGGCACTCTTTGCCGACGTCACATTTTGATACGCGCCTACAAAATCTTTCAGTGAATCATCGTGATGATGGAAGACCACGACACGTACTTGTTCCAGTCCGTCTTGAATGTCCTTGTCTAGGGGAAGACGCAGGACATCCACTGGAACATTCTTCAGGCTGCGACCATTGTTCGGAACTGAGAACTCTACTCGGAGAAATCTCTACGGCAGAGGACTTGTGGAATTAAACGTCAAAGTCAGAGTGATCGTTTAGACCGGGCTACTTAGACCAATGCTTATCCATGAAAATAAATTGTGCATACAAAATTTCATACGTGTCCCACCAGAGTTCGCTGCGCCAGCGAGCATGTAGCCATGATCTACGCGTTAATCTAATAGCTTTCCACAACCTATATCACGCGTCGTACAAACGAGAACGTTTACAGTAGCGTCACCTCCAAATGCGAGCGCAAACCCACGCCGATGTCGTGTTTGCGTTTTTGCGTGATGTGCCTGATCTCCGCTAGATGGACCGTGGCTTTGATAGCCACGCACACACGAAGGCACGAGATATATGCCGCGACGTGCGAGACTGCGCGCGACTGCACCAAATCGTCGTCGTCCCTGAATTTCTGCATCCAGGCGCTACCCAGCTGTAGGATTCATCTTGATCGGTAAGGTGCAGTCCATTAATATGCCGGATTAATTGGGTGTCACTGAGCAGGAGAAACATGGTGAACCACAAAACTGACAGAGAAGCGCCGTTGGCAGCTTAGAATAAACGCCAGTCCCATAGCTGACGATCAAGCGCTACCTAGAAGGAGACCTAAACTGCCGTGCGCTGGGCCACGAAGAAGAGGGTACGTTGCGACATCCACGGCCAACTCACGCCCGTGAGCGCCAAAGAAGACCCACTGTACGTCATGGTGCTACTGGAGCTGAACTCTGCATCGTTCACCGTAGGAGTGTGGAGCTTACCTTGATTGTGCCGAAGCTCACCGCAGCGGCGAGTCCACGGCTTCTTCCAAGGCCAGCTCGCCCCGATCGACCGCCAGCTCCTCGCGGATAGCGTCCGGGGACCTATTTCATTGTGCCCGCCGAGCACATCAGCTCAATCTACTGCTACGGCGTGGACGCGTTCTCACTCAAGCTCGTGGACTTTGGCACGGTCGACCAGGCGGGCATCCGTTGCTTCTTGCACGCGCACCGCGAGATGATAACCACTCTGTACTACGCGTGGAACGGCAAGCCTTTTCAGCTCTGCTCGCTGAGCTCAGGGAGGCCTGTTTGCTGTGCTTGCGCCGACGGTTTTGGTGGTGGGCTTCATGGGCGGAGCCATGACGCACGGCTCTGCGGCCGAGAGCGTGCATAGTCTCGTGGACCTGCCGCTGCTGGTAGGAGTAGTGTGCTTCCTGCTCTGGCAACTGCTCAGCCACATCGAAATGATCAACTTCTGCCATAACCTAGAGGTAAGACGGTGCATCATGGCGGCTGGCCTCTTTGCTCTAGCCCCAATTTCGACGATGCCGTCTGTGTGTGTGTAGACTGGACGAGTACTGCCACGGCCGCGAACCGCTGTTGGAGAAGCGCTTCCTTGTCTTCTTTCCTTCCCCTCGCGCATCGTCTACTGGTCCGTTTGTCTCGACTTGACAGGCTCTGCTCTTCCTGATCTCGCGCACGTTCCTACTGTTGCGCAATGACACCGACAAACAGGTAGAGCACAATGATGGCGGCACCAAATAACTACGGCGTGATCGACGTCGGTCGGCCCGACTTCGCAATCATCTTAGGCTCCCAAGACACCTCAGCACACTTGACCATGTGGGCTGACGGCGAGTTGCCCAAGGATATCCCCGAGCTGAAAGTCGTGCGCCAGTACTGGATGGACAACAACACGAATTACCTGATCTTCGCCATCCACACAAACCGAACGAATCGACGTGGGACTTCTGCACCATCGACAGCGTATACTACAGAGCCATGATCAAACCCTGCTGTCCGTACAGCCAGTTGGCCAATACCACTGGCTAGGCCACACCGACAACCAGAGCTCTGGCAGAGGCATGGCTGAGGCAGGTGCAACAAGCCGCCAAGTCCTAGTTCTAGTGGTGGTACATCTTGCAGCTTGTGCTACTGGTACTGCAGCGTTTTTGCTGCTAGCCTGTTGTGGCGGTGCGAGAAGCGTCGCGTGGCCTTCAATCAAGATTGTCAGCTGGCAACGCTGTCATCCAAGACAGCGTTCTTGGAGCACAACTACGTGGGCTCTGAGGGGTTCACTGAAGCGCCTTCACCAGCGGATCATCTGGTAGCAATCATGAACGTTGTTCCGCATGGGATGCCGTTCGAGTTTTACGTGAAGACCCGATGCTCGTGGTCAATCGGATCCGACTGGAAGAGCTCCAGTTCAATCGAATTCTGGCCAAGGGCGCCTTCGGTGAGGCCTGGCTGGGCTTCCACCATCAGACCTCAGTCGCATCAAGAAGTTGCTATCTTCCAAGCAGAAGTTCGAGTGCGTCCAAAGTTTGATCGAGGAAATTAAGCTCACGTCGAATCCCAAAATCATCCGCTTCGTCGGTGTGGCCGGGAGCACGCTGGAAAACCTGTGCATGGTGATGGAACACCTCGTCATGAGCGATCTGCAGTCGTTTCTGGAGAAAAACAATCGGTTGCTGACCTGGAACAAAGCCAAGTTCCCCATTGCATTGGGTGCTGCCAGCGCTGTCTCGTACCTGCACTCGCGCCGACCTGCTCCGCCGATCCATCGCAACAGCAATGCCAAGAACATGCTGCTGACGCAAGTGCTCCAGCCCAAACTCATTGACTTCGGAATCAGCCGCGATCGCGAGCAGGAGACCATGACCGTGGGCGTCGGCACGCCGTGCTGGGCTGGGCTACGCGGGAAGTGCTGGAGGCCAGAAGACGCTTGATGAGCATGGGCAGAGGATCATCTAATTAGACGACAAGCTGGTCAACACTCAGGCCAACAAAAAGAAGAAGTCAGCGGCTCCGTTCCTGTTGAAGAGGGACCGCAAGGAAGAAGGAAATATGAACAAGAAAAAAGGACATTCTGACAATGCGCTGCCGGCTCTGGTTTCCTACCGTATATGAAAACATATCCGACATTTTTTCTGTATGGAGATTTATCCAACAGAATTTTCAAGCAGCTGCAGCCTTTCGATTTTTTCGCTCAGTATTGCGAGCTGGCCGCTGCATATTCATTGCTGCAATATGGTCAACTAAGATCTTTCTCGCCACTTCGCCCAATGCACTTGCTCGGCATCCGTCAGCTGATAAAAATTGCTCTTCGGTAGCAATGGTTTCAGTGTACGAAATATCATTGTCGGTATTCCAATGGCGGACCTCGTTGAGATGAGAGCTCACAGGAAAATTACCGTCGACAGTTTCTTTATCAATAAAAAAATTGTGCAGTCGAATGCACGCTGAAATTACGGTTTGCACGATCTTAGCTTGACGGCGAGTGGGGGACTTCAACATGCGCCACTTGTTACAAAAGTAGACCAAATGCCATTTCCACTCGGATTCTCAATTGACCGAGAAAAAAATTGCAGTTGTCTCGATCACTGCGCCCTGCGAGTTCGACCTTGTTGGATGGTGTCATGACCGATGGACTCTGAGTGTAGGCATTGTCCCCGACAACAAATTCGGTCCTTTGATTAGCATAAGTAACTTGTTTAATGCCCAGCGACGAAAGGCCAGTGCATCATTCATGCCGCCAGGGCAGTTGACCGTAAAAGCAGTAAATTTCGGGTTGTGATCCACACACGCTTGGACGTTTAGCCCATATTTTTGACAATGCCCGGAGAAGAATGAATCAACTCGCACTCTTTTTACTTTGGCACACGAATTGGACATAGCCATCCGTCAATGGCACCGATACAACCTTGAATGATTCCTCCTTGACTGCGGGCCGCAAAATTGGCCGGCGCTTGCTTCATTTCTTCTTCAGAGGCTGGAAAATGAAGCCGTAATTCGATTGCGGTATTGATTGCGTGCATGACTCGAAATACCACACGATAGATCGTCGATTTATGATGCCTGTAATGACGCGGAGGTGATGGTAACTGCCACCGATGAGCCAGCTGAGACAGCTGAGACAGCATTGCAACGCACCAGGCTTTGACAGCGGTTTTTGGTCCGAAGTTTGCCTCATAGACTGATCTTGATCAACATATAGCATAGGTGCAACGATGCAAAACAGCTTCTCGAAGCTTGAACAGCTCATACGATAGTACTGACGAAACTGTGACTCCCGTAGCAGCACGTCAGCATGACGATGCCATGAAATTCGCTGGCGAATGAGCTCACGCCGGGCTTCTTCTTTGGTTTCTTCATCTTCATACTGGAGAACCATTGTAGTCGCTAGTAAGACTAGCCACATGATCTCATCGTCTTCATCGCTTTCATAATCACACAAAGCCATGCTCGCTTTCAGTCTGCCTCTCTTTCGGGTTCCCACGTGGCCGTTCAAGGCAAACGACCATTAGACAAATGAAACCAATAATATCCAATAAAAGCCTATTATCTTTAAACGAATACCATTGGTTGAAAATAATTATCGAACGCATGCATTCGTGCGTTTGCAGCAGCTGATGCATTTTCACCTGGCCCTGAAATTTGCCAATCACAATCGATATGCATGCAATATTGCGTGGTTGGGAATGGCCCTCAGCCACTCGTTGCATCGTACTGTACCACAAATTAAATGCGAGGTCACGACGGCGGCTTATAACTAAGGGTTATGTAATTTGGCAGTCTGTTGGTCCTGACCCAGGTCTGGGTTACGTTTTTGGTACCCTCAGACCCCACTTGAATAACCATAAATTTCCACTTGGAGACCACCATCAGCAGCAACCGGGAGGTAGCAGAACCGGTGCTCTACGCCGAGAACATGGTCCTCTGCAGCACTGCTGCACCAAATCAACCGTCACGACCAGCTCGACTTGTGCCTACACCCAGCGCCAAAACGTCCCACGACGACGTGTCAATTCAGGCTCATGCACGAGAGCAGGTGCCCGAGTTGCACTCGACCACGAGCGTCAATACCATCATAGGCTTCGCGTGTCCGGATATTGACTTGCTGGACACGCTCGTTGACCCCATCAAGTACTCGCTCGTTATTCGGTCAATGTACCCAAGGGCCTGGATCTCGAGGCGAGCACCAAGTTGATTGAGAAGGTGGCGTCTGACAGCGTGCCGCACAGCGCGCCGCTGCCACCGCTGAACGTGGAAGAGGCGGAACAGACCTTTGGCATGGAGGTCAAGACCTGCAACAGCGAGTTCGCGTGCATGTAGGTTGCCACGGCGCTGCAGATGTGCATGGGCATAATCGTGTGCTTGTCCGAGGCCGCTAAGTTCTCGAGGCGCTTGAGTCCGGCTCGGACAAAATCATGGAGGCCACGTTTGAGACAATGAACAAAAAGCATCAAGGTCTTTCAGCAACGAAGCGCAGCAGTGTAAATCCATTCAACGGAAGACAAGTATGAAAATCTGATCACTATGTGAATAAGAATAAACGTACTAAAAGCAAATGCGATTCTCGCTAAGACATCGATCTGTTTATGTTTTTTGATAGCCAGTCAAATAGATTTGGCCTCTTGCAGTGCTTCTATGTACTCCACACCAGCTTCTCTACCTATATTTTCTGCGGTGGCGAATTTCTTCAGAGCAACTATGATCTGTTTCCTTCTGCTATAAAATTTGCTTTCATTAGCAGCGAACCTCCACGACGCTCCATATTTGATGTCCATAGCAGATACACTTGGATTTCCGTCCAGCCCAATATACCACATTCTGAACAGAGATCATGTATTGATACGCATCTATTCATCGTGTAGTTTGCCGGTACATTTTGAGAATGCAATGAAGCAGATTGAGACTGCGCTGGGCTATCAGGGACAGTATTGTTGATCGACATCTGGGCTTTCCCAGAAAATAAAGAGTTACGGTTTTTGCTCGACAGAGGTAAGATGATCAGAATTTTGCTGTAGCTGACTGCCTATTTTCGACAGATCTTCACTCACAAACTGACTGTTTGCCTGCAAATGATCCATGAGAAGCGGCATTGCTCGTTGCAGCTCTGTTTGAGTAGGATCTGCACTGTGCTTTATCGAATCGGCCAGCTCACATGCAAATTGGCAAAATTCGCTGCTTTGAAAAACCGGATGCCTCCAAAGCAAATGATCGGGGAAAAGCTTTTGGAGCTCAACTACGTCTTGTAGCAGGACGGCTCTTAAATAAATGATAAATTCCAAAACCCACTTGCACCCAAATTCGGAGTGGCAGATGGAACATTCTGCTCTATTTGAGCGTTAACAGTTGGAAATATTTGCCTGGTAGGAGATTGGAGTGGTGAGACAGAGGCTCTCGGAATATAGAAATTGCGACTATCAGGATTGAAAACTGCCAAAACTCGCATAGTCTTTCGTGGCAGGCACGACAATAACAGCCTTCCATCGCCGAGAGTTCCATCGTCCTAGTCGACGCAAGTCGCTTTCAGGTGCTCCACGCGATTCCGCCATGCGAACACTCGATCCTCTGCCACAATGTGTTTTTGCTTTGCTGACTAATCCAACGGCACGAAAAGCTTCAACCACGGCGTTGTAATGAGCACTGTAGGTCAGTTCGTTCGTTCGATCTTTGTTGCTGTCTTTTACAACTTTAATATTGTACCAGTTTCTAGGATTGCTCATATTTGGAAATGGCTCGCTTTCGATGTGGAAGCGATGAAACAAATACAAAGCATACGCTCCAATAGCACAAACACGGACCTCCTTGTTTCCGATACAATTCGGCACAGCCGAATTGATAGTTTTTCCTTGATCGAGCACACTGATCAATGCTTTGCATTCTCCATAGCCTTCATTTTCTAAATCCACACAAAATTAATCCGCAAGCTCCAATCGACGTTGCGATTCTCCTCGCAAAGCCATAAAGTTACACTGAAGCTGACACAGCCGATTGCGTAGCGCCAATCCAGTATTTTGATTCATAAACCAGTCACAAATTGATGCTAGCTCTTCAGTCGTACAATATCCGTCCTGAAGCGTGCCAATGCCTCTATCACTGAACGTCTCGCGTTTATGCTTCTGCTTCTCTTTATCCAATGACTGCAGCAATGATTTCACAGTAGAATTGCAAGGGTGAGGGTGAGAGTTCACGCGTAGTCGGACTTGTTCTTGATATAAGTCAGTAAATCGCAGCGACATACTGTCGCACTGTAAAAGCGCCAATTTTCGGCCACCACTACCTTTTCGTCTGCTATCACGGTCTAGTACTTGCTCGTGAAGAAAATGAATCAACTTGTCTCCTGAGTGTCTCGATTGTGCCTGCTGCATAAGGTTTCGTATGGCACCATGAAATGAACTCGCTTACTCTGGGCACATACGACTTCTTCGTGTTTTTCCCTCGGTTTTCGCTCTCTCGCTTGTGCGTCGCTTCCACACTCTTCTGCATCGCGACATTGAGCTCCACGCAGCTCGCATCCCACTCGTTCATGCTGCTTGTGCTGTGAAAGGTCAGCCCTTGACACAACTGTAGTCAATTATCGGGAATTATATGCATTCGTCTCTCAAAGGCAGATGCATGGTGTAACAGTATATTTAGCGTTCGTAAACACTATATAAATACGATTATGCTCAGCAAATTTATTTTGTTTTGAAAGCTGTATGGGACCCAACAGACCCAGTCCTGACACTAGGTCTGGACCTCTCTTTTTAGAACTAAAACCGAACATCCAGTCCGATGTACAGCATTCTGATTGGCTGGTGTGGCTTATAAACCATCGCGGATATAGCAAAAATTGGCAGTACCTTATATGTGGGAGCCATTTTTATCCAATGAGATTCCGAGATCTGCATCACTCATCACGGAATCAGTCCTTAGTTTGCCCATCTCCCTGATGACTGGTTCGACTGCTGAATGAACAGTCTTTCTTCAGTCTCACACGCGACTCCGACGGCAAGACCACCAAGATGCAGATTCCGGCGGTGGATTTCTCCAGCCCTGATGCCACAGAGCAGCTTCGCAAGGTACGCACTCAGGCACTGGACTGTCACACAACTACCACCATCTCATTGACGCTCTGTTGGTCTCCCTTCTTCCATAGGCATGCACTGGAGTGGGCTTCTTCTATCTCGTGAACCACGGTATCGCATCGGAGCTCTTGGCGCAAGTGTACAGCGAGATGGCCACGTTCTTCCACCAACCGGCCGAGGAGAAGCGCAAGGTGCTGGCTAACAAGTACATGCGCGGGTATACGCTCATGAACGAAGAGACGCTGGATCCAACAGTGCAGACCCAAGGCATGGATAACGGATGCTTGTCTCTCTCTCGGTTGAGCTGCAGTCGCTAACTCTGGCTTCCAACAGGCGACACCAAGGAAGGCTACTACATCTGTCGCCATGTGGATCTGGACAGTGAGGAGATGCAGTATCCGCTGCACGGGCCCAACGTCTTCCCTGACGAGACGAAGTTCCCGACGTTCAAGAAGACCATGGAGACCTATCACAGCAAGATGTGCGAGCTCGGCTTTGGCGTGGCGCAGCTGTTCTGCGCTGCTGCTGGTGCGCCTGGCGCCTTTGATGCCGACGGCATGTTCGATAAGTACGTTCTCTACCTTCCAAGCCATCATTCCTCTATTGATCTGACGCTCACACTCTTTACGTGATAGGCCGATGGCTGCGCTGCGTCTGCTGCGCTACGGCCCTGTGCAGTCGGACACCAGCAAGGGTGTGTTTGGTGCCGGTGCGCATACAGACTACGGCCTCATCACGCTTCTCTCGACTGACGAGAACGCCGGCCTTCAGATCTTCTACCAGGGCGAGTGGATCGGCGTGCCACCACGCAGTGATGCGTTCATTGTCAACATCGGCGACATGGGCGAGCGCTGGACCAACGGCGTATTCCAGTCCACGCGTCATCGCGTCATCAACAAGAACGGCAAAGAGCGCTACTCTGTGCCGTTCTTCTATGAGCCCAACTTTCCATGCAAGGTCGAGTGCTTCCCGTCCTGCGTGAACGAGAGCAACCCGCCTAAGTACGCGCCTACGACCAGCGGCGAACATCTCGTAGAAATGTACCGACAGACCCACGCTGCCTTCGATGCTGAAGTCTCGTAATTGAAAACGTTTGGCCGGAATATTTTATCGTCTGATCTCAGTGTGGGCGTCGCCATACACACGCACTAGCAGCCATTCGTCCAGGTGGCGCTTGCTTAGCAGACACAACTTCGACGTCTGGACATGAATCTTACTACTCTGGAGTTCGCAGGAATAGCTGCTCTTGCCGTGGTGCGTGTTACTCAATCTCAGCGAGAGACTCGTCTAGCTGTCGTTCGTTGGTTCTGGCAGCTTCTTTTTCTCACGTTTCTCACCAGATTCTAGTTTATACTATTTTTTATTTGTATTTTGCTTGTTGAACGTCTGGGGGAATTGTGTGACTCTGAGCTCAAACCTAGTGGCTGCACCCATCGCCATTATTGAACGTCGCCGCTTCTACATCATTACTAGTCCATGTTAGATCCAGCAACTTCGAAATTGCAATTGTCGTCACGAATTCGACTTTGGATATCGCACACAAGAGATCAAGCAGAAGTCACACGATCTATACACACAAGAAGAAGTGGCTTTATTCTTAATAACGGTATGGAGTGAATATCTGCGCACCATTTCGCCATAAATCTGTCTCGTGCCGCCGAAACACAAGGCATCCAACAGCATGCATGAAGCAGTAGATCCAGTTAATTAATCGCTCTCTTGGCGTTTGACACCCGGCATTCGTCGACACTATTAATCCTGATGTGGGCCACACTGGGCTATCGTTCAGAGTAGACGCTAAACCTGGCTTGAGTCTCGATCTATAATGAGACAATCAATTACGAGTCGATCGTTCTTCGTTGACAGCAATGAGCGACGCAACCGAGAGCTCGTGGAAGTGCTATCTGTGTTGGAAAATCAATGAACCGCTTTCAACTCAATGTTCCTGCTGTAAAAGAGAGCGATCTTATGCTGCCAGGAGCTATGTTGACAGCGTACAGGCCAAACCGCTGGCTCTACACGGACTTGCACTACTGAAGTTCTCATTTCGGCCAGAACAACTAATTGCTCTCCAACAAGCTGGACTTGACCTCACACTGAACGACTTGGTACGAATCACGTGCATATTCGATTGCCATTCTACTCTGATATATCTTGGACGTAGAATGGCTGGACCCCAATACACTGCGCCGCGCGACTTGGTTTGCACGAGCAACTGGAGCGACTTCTCGAGATGGAAGACGTCTGCGCGAAACTAGAGTCTCCCTCCGCTGGTGGCTGGCGTCCGCTTCATCATGCGGTAGCAGGAGGCCATGTGCGCGCCGTAGAAGTTCTGCTTGCTGCTAATGCTGATGTGGACGCGCGTGTGGGTGACCAAGCAGAAGCAATGACATCGTTGCATCTTGCATCCATGGGAGGCCATCACCTCATTGTAGAGCTGCTCATGCAGTGCGGAGCCAATCCAAATCTGCTCACTCAAACATTGCGACGGTCAGCTCTTCATCTCGCAGGTAGCCTTGCTTGACTCCAATGTAGTCCCGTACTGAAGATACAGTCTGTTCACACGTTTTAAATGCACAGTGACGAGCGAACAGATCGAATGCGTACGCATTCTTATAGCCGCTACGGAACAAGCTGCATTGTTTGACAGCGAGGGGATTTCTCCACTTCAGCAGGCCCAGATACTTCCTGCATCAACCCAGAAAGACAAACTTGTCAAGCTTTTGGCATCGCAACAGCGTTTACTTCGAGCTTCAGCACGGGTCAATCCGTTTCTATGGCAATAAATAAGCGCACATGCACATTTTCTCTTCGAAATCTGAAATAAATCATCATTAATCCGTGATAAACGTTTCCAATGATTCGCA
The DNA here is from genome assembly GCA_023335875.1 of Elongisporangium prolatum. Classification (NCBI taxonomy): domain Eukaryota; phylum Oomycota; class Peronosporomycetes; order Pythiales; family Pythiaceae; genus Elongisporangium; species Elongisporangium prolatum. The sequence goes on from JAADVW010000766.1 coordinate 12,166, forward strand.
AAACTGCATTTGTGCGTCATCGAGTCCAAGGAAACAAGTTTTATCCATATGCAGCCATTTCAGATTTTGTAATTTGCATATTCCACTCGGAAGTCCTCCCAACGTCTTGTTCTTTACAAGTATCAACGTCAACAGGCTTTGGCACTCGTGCACGTTATCAGGCAGAGCTTCCAGTGCATTACTTTGCAGATCCAGCTTCTTCAATTGTGGCAATTCCATTAACTCATCAGGAACGGTCTTGAGCTGATTCTTTCCAAGATCCAGCAACTCTAGACGTTCGAGTTCACCCAAAGAAGCTGGTAAGTCAGAGAGCTTGTTATTACGAAGCCGCAATTCCACAAGCTGCCCAAGTGCATTCCAGCCACTCGAAGGAAGCGCTCGAATCAGATTGTCCGTAAACTCTAAAAACTCTACGTTGCGCAATCCAAACAGTCCATTCACACCTTTGAATTCAGCAGGCGGTTCCGTCTCTTCGTCTGGATGCCAAGAGCGCAACCGATTCTCAGCAAACGAGAGAATCCGAATCCTATCGAGCGTCTGGAAGTGCGGACCTGGGAACACGTCCATCTTGTTGCCTGTGAGAGAGAGATTCTCCAGCGCTCGGAGGTCTCGAAATGAAGGCGGCAAATCCATGAGATTGTTTTGCTGGAGCCACAAGGTTTGCAGTTTAGACAGCGAACCGAATTGGTCTGGTAGAGTTTCCAGCACGTTCTTGGACAGATCGCAGATCCGTAGAGCTAGAAGGTTGCCGAACGCCTCTGGTAGTGTCTTGAGCCGGTTCGAGCTCAGATCAAGACGCTGGAGCTTGGTCAAACAGGCCATGGACTTGGGCAGCTTGCGGAGCGAATTGCTATGTACATCAAGCGACACGAGCGCATGGAGGTTCCCAAACTCACTCGGAAGCCGCTTAAGCTCATTTGTATGTAGAGAGAGCTGCTTGAGGCCGCACAGGTCACAGAAATTGCCCAGCAGGCCTTGCAATTGGTTGCAGCTGAGATCCAGAGTTGTGAGCTTCGTGAGCTCATGGAACGACAGCGGCAGTGTCTGCAGGTTGTTGCGGCTCAATGAAAGACGCCTAGCACAGTCAATATAGAGATTCAGAGCCATGGAGAGCATGAATAAAAGATCAACTACGCACTCTAAAAGCACGAGGCAGCCAAAGCTTGCTGGAAGCGTTGTGAGCTCTGTGTTGTTGAGCATCAACTCCCGCAGGTGAATGGCTTTGGCGATCGCGGCCGGGGGAATCAGCACCAGCTGTCGGTCGCAGACCTTGAGTGCAGTCTGATTCGCCTGCAGAGCATCTTCAAACTCCGACAGCGCGCGCGTAGAGACCGACGCGCCCATTTACGGTGACTCCTCAGTGAGGAGTCTTCACTGAACAATTCACTAAAGTGCGATGTGGTGCATATACTAGTGACATCTTGGTTTCATAGTGACAATGGAGGATGCTCTCGACTGATTTTTTTCTCTTACGGTATGCACTGATTTTTGTCGCTGGTCTGCGAATGTTCTCGAGTACTGAGCGTGCAGAAGCTCCAACTCATTGTCAGATTAGCAACCATGGAGGTCGCTGTCGATGTGGTTTCTATTGTGAACCGCATGACTGGCAACGTGTTGCAGCAATGCGCTGACATGTCGATTCAAGCTCTCGACACTAGACTGGCCGACGACTCCCACCGATGGTTCCGCATCCCGGCCAGTGACGGTCACTATATTTACAAGAACGTGGCAACTGGGTATGTATTAGATCATCAGATCAGTCGCTATGTTGGCAGGGGCCTTCTGGCCACGAGTGCCCTGGACCATCCTAACAACCAGTGGCGCGAGAGCCCATACGACAACGCCTTTGTCGCACTTGAAAATCGCAAGAGTGGGAGATTCCTGGATAATTGTGAGAATAACGCAGTCCGCGAGATTGGAGCAAACGGAAATCGTCCAAGCCGACAGTGGAGTTTGATTTCGCATCAGCCAGCAGACAACGAAAGTCATACTATTGTTTCCTTTACTAAGCACAGATCCGAAACCGTTCTCGTGCATGACGAAGATGCAAAGGCGATCCATGCTCCGACGGCCTTGTCGACGAACAAGCAGCAGCGCCATGCCACCACAAGTTTAAGTCGCCGACCTCTATCGACTAGCAGGAATATTTTCTTTTCACGTGAGAACGTTACTTTGGAAACACTCGGCCAAGAAGAACCCAAATCGAAGAACGAGGACATCCGCTCGAAAGTGAACACGCTTTTTGATTCCCTTACTGCTATGTACTATCAGCTGAAAGAAGATAAGGAACAATGTTCCAGCCTACACGAGCGTTTGGTCAGTTTTGCTGTTGAAATTGAGAACATTGTGCCTGCAACTCTACAAACCGAAGGTATCCTCCTTTTGTATACCTTGCTCGATGAGTATTTAGATACCGTGAGGGGATATGTGGATGGATCTAACTTTGTCAAGCGCGTCAAGAGCGCAGACATGTTTGTAGAGAAATTGAAGTTGCTAAACAAGGATTTGGACTGTCTCATCTACATGATCCCGGTGAAGCAAACGTTGTTCGTTATTGATGGGCGTAGTGAACTTTCCACACTGGGTAAGAGAGAAATCTCACCGGCGCCTGAGGTGAAGAAGAAAACGAGGGACGCAAACACAAACGTACGATTATCCGACGACCAAGCAGTGATTCTAAAGTTGAAGCGTGATCAACAAAAAATTAAGGACCAGGACTCGGAGACTGCATCAGGTCCACTAACACCTATAAATCGCAATACGTTAGATCAACCTGAAAGAATATTATACAAGGCCAAGGACAACAAGGGATTCACTGCTCTTCTGTCAGCAGCTGTTATTGGTAATTTATCTGTTGTGGTTCGTCTTGTGGAGCAAGGCGCGGACATAGAGACCAAGGACAACGAAGGACACACTGCTCTTCTGTCAGCGGCATCGAATGGTCATCTGTACGTTGTCAGGTATCTTGTGGAGAATGGCGCGGACAAAGAGACCAAGGACAATGAGGGGCGCACTGCTCTTCTGTCAGCAGCTTATAATGGCGATCTAGACGCGGTGCAGTATCTTGTGGAATGTTATGTGGACATAGAGGCCAAGGACAATGAGGGATTCACTGCACTTCTGTCAGCAGCTTCTAGTGGTCATCTGGACGTTGTGAAGTATCTTGTGGAACAAGGCGCGGACAAAGAGGCCAAAACCAAAACCGACAGTACAGCGCTTCTGATTGCTTTTGAAGAATCGTCCTGAAGTTGCGAAATATCTTGTTCTGCATGGTGCTAATACGAACGCGACGAACCAAGACGGACAAACGGCATTCATAAAAGCCGTTCAAATGCGTGACATTAGTCTCGTAGACACATTTCTCATAAGCGGTGCTGCTTCACGTCTTGACGACAATGGAAACTCGGCTCTCATCAATCTCCTCCAAATTGAAGGCGGAGAAGAAAAGCAAATTATCCCGGTCGTAAAAGTGATGCTTGAGCGCGGAGTGCCGCCTCTCTTGTCAGACAAATATGGCATGTCTGCCAAGCGAATCGCCAAAGACAAAGGTTTTCACTACGTCGTCGCTCTCATCACGGAGTTCTCTGTGATACCAACGTCAAATCAAATCGGGGTAGAGCCAGAAGTTTCAAGCTGGTCTATTTCTCCGGAGGTTGGTAACATCAACCAAGCTACGCCATTGTTCAATGCGTCAGAGAAGGACCACGTCGACATTGTAAAAGTACTGCTGGATCAAAACGCAAATACTGAGGCTGCTCAGGTCGACCAAGTTACGCCATTGTACATTGCATCTCAGAATGGTCACGTCGACGTTGTGCGACTCCTGCTTGATCAAACTGCGAATATCGAGGCTGCTACGAAAGACCAATGGACACCAATGCACATTGCGTCTCACAATGGTCAC
>JAADVW010000767.1:0-16065 GCA_023335875.1 Elongisporangium prolatum
AGTGCCGCCCTTGATCTGAGCATAGAGTTCGCACGCACGATCCCAGTTGCTGGAGAAAGGACCCACGGCCGCCGTGTAGACCGTGTAGCCTTGGGCTTGGAGTTGTTCTTGCAGATCGCCTTGGATGCCGCCCCAATACTTGAAGCCCAGCAGCTCATCCCGACCCCAGCCGAAGAAGCCGTGCACGAGAATGATTGGATACGTGTTGGTGGCCATCGTGACCAGAGGCGCGAGCGCGAGCAGCAGGAATGTGAGTAATGAGCGTCGAGCCATTGATCTTGTGGTCTTCTTGGTGGCTGGAGCGCCAATTGGAGAATGAGATTGCTGAATGGATCAAAAACAAGTTCTGAGAGAAGATAAATGACTTGTTTTGACTATGGATTTGCTAGAATCCAGTCAGCGTGCTCTCATCAACGGATTCACTCGTAGGTTCACGATGTTCACGCAGTTTGCAACCCAATGGAGCTGTTTGAGCACCAGAAAGCCTCGCGAGTGACCGGTTTCTGCAACTTCAAGCATATGAATCGACGTCGCAGGACGACAGCAGGCGTCCAAACGGTGCGCTGGGATGGGTAGAGTGACACTTTGAAGCCAGAATACCCATCACGATCATCTCCAACATGCAGCTGCGTCCGTACAATCCACAGCACATGGCCCCAACACTGTAGCTCTTGATGAGCTCAATCGAATGTTGTTTGGCTGTAGTAGGACCTTGCAATCAGCTCTATATTTATTGGATGAGGATCCCAATATAGTAGAATGTCGTACACGCGATCTTCGGGTCGGTGCACCTCTTGCCATGGGTACATGATGTCAATCAAAGGGTGAGCGTTCCATATTGAAAGACTGGGAATCGAATGCTGACTGGTGCTTCTGACGCGACATTTGCGCAAGTTCAAGCTTGCTCAGAGGAAAGCGATTGCGCTCTCTCGCCAAGTCCAAGATCAGTCATCGCACAAGTTCATGTGGCCCCATCCATGCTGCAAACTTCAACTTCATGGCGAGTGCAGGACTGAGGAATTTGACCAAGACCGCTGTTCTCAGTCGAGGACTCAGTTCTGTACGTGGCTATTGTATTAATAAAGAGGCGACGTCACCATCATCTCGTCTCCCGAGGGCGCCACGATCAACGGATGCGACACTTGTTCTCTCTTGTACTGGGGGGACGACGTCTGGAATTCACTCCCGTCGTAATGTAGAGAGAGCCTTCGGGGCTCTCAAGGGCTTCTGTCTACGATCCTTTACTCGGCCGAGCTCTGCAGTCCGGCGTGCTGCGCATTCGTCTGAGACTGCAGGTTCACCTGGTCGTGGACCTGCGAAGCCTTCTGCAGAAGCTTGATCATCTGCTCCTTCAGCGCCGGGTCCTCCTCGGGCTTCTTGGTCTGCACGACCATCTCACCTGTGTAGCTGCTCAGCGGCACGAGGTCTGAAGACGGAGCCACAGTCTTCGCTGGCGGCGGCGGGGCGTACAACTGGTGCTGCTGCTGCGCTGGCTGGTACGGCCGGTAGTCGTAGTCGCTGTCCTGTTGCAGCTGCGGCCGGCCACCGCCCATTGTTGTCACGAGCTGCAGTGACTTGTTGAGTCGGTTCTGCGCCTCGCGTCGCTCCTGTACCATGACCATGGCCAGATGCGCCAGGTTCTGCATCGTCGCAATCTGGTTGTCCTGCAAAGTCGTACGCGGCTCTGTGTCCAGCACGCACACTGCGCCCACGCACTCGTTGTCGACCGTGAACAAGGGCGCGCCGGCCAGGAACCGCACAGCCAGTGGGCCCGTGACAAACGGATTGTACTGGAAGCGCGTGTCTCTCAGCGTGTCCATGACGACCAGCGGCCGCTGTTCGCGCACGGGGTACTCACAGAAGCTGAAGTCGCGCGGCACATCCGACTCGCGCACGTTCACAGCGCTCTTGAACCACTGGCGGTTCTCGTCGATAAGACTCACCACGGCGTACTTGCACGCCAGTGTCTGTGCCGCCAGGTCGCACAGCGTGTCGTAGATGTCCACCTGCTCGCCGCTCTTGTCGGCATCTGCATTGCGAGCCTGCTCTTCTAGCCGCAGACGCTCCATGAGCTCACTGACCACGTCGCGTTTGGACGGATCGCGCGCGGCGACCTGCTGCAGCCAAGCCAGCCCCACGAGATCAGGAACAGCCGAGACCTGCTGCGACGGCAGCGCTAACGCAAACTCCTCCACCGCCACGCTGAGCTGGTCGTTGCTGATGCCACGCGGCAGAGGGATCTCGTCCGACGCCGACGCCACGGAATTGAGGGGCGCTGTGAAGCCCGGTGCTCCGCCGCCAGGCACAGCGGCTCCCATGGGGGCGACAGTTTCCGGCTTGGCGTTGGTGCCGTCCATGCACGACTTGCACACGCGCAGCGTCGTGAGGCCTACGGACTGGAGCTCCACGGACTTGTACATGGAGCAGTTGCGACAGATAACTTCTCCGCACACGCGGCAGTGGTGCTTACGCCGCGTGTTAGTGAAGGTCTTCATGCACAAGTGGCAGCAATGGCGGTCCTTGTCCGAGACCCACGAGGGCTCTCGGCGAAGCGTAAGCTCGCGGCTGATGCGGCGGCGGCTCAGGCTCTCGGCGATCACGCCCACGGACTCGGCCCAGTTGAGGAGCAGACTGCGGTTTACGCGGCGGCGCGCGCGCTGGTTGGGTGGCTGACGGATGGAGCACACGAACTGCGCTTCGACCACGCCCGTGGCGCCGCCGTTAGCGTCCTCGCGCGGCCGGAACAGGTAGCCGCACTTGGAGATGGAACCGCGCTCGAGTCGGTGCGACTCGTACAGCGACGGGCACTCCATCTGCTCGATGGATTCGTAGAGACACACGCCGAGCGGCTTGTCTGGGTGGCCACCGATGACGTCCATGCCCACGACGCCGGCGTACTCGAGCACACAGAAGTCCTGCGTGGCCGCCATGGGCGCCATGGGGCTCTTCTTGCTGCGCATGGCAATCCACTTGACGCCCAGAGACTCCATGTCGTCCTGCTCCTTGTGGAAGAGCACGGCGGCGTCTGCGAAGTGTTCGCGACACTGGATCTGTAGCAGCCCGCGGAACTCGGGCGTTGTGCGGGCCATGAACAACTCCATGATGTCGTCCAGCGTGGCCGTGACGGTGGCGACGGCGCGTACCGAATAGGTCAGCCCTCCTTTCTGGCGGTCCTCCCACACGGTGACTCCTTTCTTTTCTTGTACGATGGCCCAATCCGCCTCGGCGTAGTGCAGATCCGCCACAAGCGACCGCCCCCAAGAGAGCAGCTCATTCTCTTCGGACGCCGAGATCTGCGGCGTCGCGAAAAACCCGTTTCGCAGCGGAAGCGACCGCACCATGATGCTATTGGGATGAATCGCTGGTTCAAAACGCGGTCACGACGTGAGGGGCGCTTGAGGCGAGCTTATCCAGACAGCGCTCGGTCGTTGTCGTCTGTGGCCGCGGCGATCGCCCTTCACCTTCCTCGACAGCAAGCAGACCGAAAAAAGGTGGCTGACCCGAAGCGGATAGGGGAGCGGATGCGGCTAGTGGGCCAATGAGCGGCATGCAGCAAATTAGTAATGCAAGAGGGATGACGCTCCGCTCGCGGCAGATGACTGGTTGATTAGGATGGGCGACATCTTCATCCTACAACTTGACACAGGTTCGGCCTTGGCCTCCTCCTCTGGTCCGTCCCCAGAAGCCGGGGGAGTCCAGACAGCCACGCGTCCGTCCTTCGTACAAATCCATGTGTACAGTTCATGCGAGCATTTGTACGCGTTCGTTTTTATACGGCCTAATAGTACCATGCACTAATGCGCACGCGTAGGGCCAGAATGCCGTATTGGTGCAGACGGACCGGCAGTCAAGTCAATGCTGCCTGACGTTGCTGACCAGAATGCAAAGTATGTTCCTAGTGCAAGGTGTCTAGTACCACAGCCCGAAGGATGTCAAACAGACAAAGCAACTCCCGTTACGGTACAATTCGTCGATCAAACTTGTTCTAGTGTGAACAAGTACAATTCGTCGATCTAACTTGTTCACACACTAGTGTGAACAAGTTTGATCGACGAATTGTACCGTAACGGGAATTGGCCAATTGGCCGACTCAGGGGATTGAATTTCAGCTCTTGCTCCATATTTTTCCTCAGGTATGCGACGATCGCGTGGGATAGCACCGTGCAGAGATATCGACAGCCACCAAGACTCACAGCGAAGTTGTATTACGATTAGGTCTTCCTGCTGTCCAAGTTCAAGCGATTTTACCTTATTTGTGAAGGAAGCTATGATGTGATAAGCTAATGCTGATGCTAGTTGCGCGAGAACTTGTCTGCTTTAAATGAATTCGCTTGCATCCACCAGCGGTGAGTAGCTAATCGTCTTCTGCCAGCATAGCATAGATCTTCTCAGCAATTTCCTTCACTGATTCTCGCGTTGGGATGTTGTGGGCAAACTTTATCGTTGCATCATCGCGCTCGACTCTCTCATCCATGATTTTGGAGAAACACCAGTCTTTGTAGTTCGTGACGACGTTGTAAACTGTGGACAATCCTTCGACATCCGAAAGTACTTCACTTCCAACATAGGCTTGCGCAAGACCTTGTTCCATGTCATTTTTCTTCGCCTCGACGATGCATAAACGTTTGCTGCCGCGTTTGATCACGAACTCAAACTTCCCGTCTCCGTGAACTCGCTTCCCCACAACGCTCTCCTCGGCGAAAATCTGGGCGTCTCCGTCGTAAAGCGCACATACACAGGCAAGCACAGGAACAATGAAGTGCTGTCGTTTTCCTTCTGTTCCAGTCACGACTTCTACAAACGCCTTCGTCACGACGAGGAGGTATGAATACAGCACATCAATTTTGTCGTCTCCGATGGCCTTCGTTGACTGCTCGTACTGATCCGCCGGCATTATTTTGTTGACGTCTTTGAACGACACGTAAGAGTAGCCCGTAGAAGACGCGCCATCCTTGATCTTTGCCTTGTTGTTGTCGTCAAGTATTTCGTTCAGTTCATCCCATCTTCTTTTGCGATTTGGATGGGGCTCTTTGGTGGCGGATCCGATTTGCTGACCTGGAACAGCGACCAAAACGTGGATTTCGTCTTCCCCAGTATCGTCTTCGTCTGGAAAGTTGAGCGCAGTGTTGTCGATTCGATACCTCGGATCCATTTTGTTCTCCCTCTTCTTCATGATATCGTTAATTCCTTTCGGAAGCTCACCATTCTCCAACATCGTCACATCAGGGTCGTCCGACTTGAGCCAGTTGCCACCCTTCTTCGCGACGTATAGCGTTAGTTGGTCCGCAGGGAAGTTGTACATCTTCTCCTCCTTGATCATCTTCTTCAGATGCCCGACTTTATTTCATCGATATCAACCACGAAGACGCACCCGTCTGCGATCACGCCAACGACTTCATTGCATGCTGGCAACTTCGCGAATTCGCGAATTAGAGAGAAAGAACCTGCAGACTATTTTAGCCAATCAGTTCGCACCAATAGATTTATTTTATTTTTGGCAAATACAGTACTACGTAGTATAAAGTAATCCTCCAAATGAGACCACAGAAAACGGATAGAAAGTTAAACACCAAAGTACGAATCGCGATTTAAGGGTTGCATGTGAAAGAAGGCGATCTCAGCTACACGTAGAGCTATTAAGCTCCCCGAAAAGTAAAACAAAATCGCTGCACAATGACTGCTCAAAGTCAACACCTTCCCAAAATAACATTTTTTTGCTTTTTCGTTTTTTAGACTTATCTAGATCTAAATTTCGCTGCTGCTCTCAGAATTACCAAATTCGCTCTCTATCCTTCTTAAAAATTGTAATTATGACCAAACCCAGATGTCGAAAATGTCGAAATGTCGACGTTTGCCTGGAGTAAATGGCGGTAAGTATCAAAACACTTGCCTTACTTATCGGAGCTTGCCTTCTTCTTTTTCCTCGCGTGCTTGAGTTCTTCGTCGGTCGGGGACGCGTAAAGAGGGTCATTTGCATACTCATCGGGCACGTATAGGTTGTACATTCTTGTGAACGTGCTGCTGCTTGATGGCGTTGAACGGAGGCGGCAGTAAAACTTCAGCGCTTTCAGTCAGATTCATAGCGCACTCTCCTGAAACAACGATATTGTCGTGAGTGCGGCGCAAATCTTGATATAAAGGCTTATCATCAGGGTGAACACGACACTCCACAACACCGGGCTTCGCATACGTCATGCTCACGGATGGAGAGTCGTCTCTTCAATGCATATGACTTCATTTGGTTCCAGAAGCATTTTCCATCGCTGAGACTAGTTGCTTCAGAGTGTAGCACTCAGCCTTGTGAATCTTCTTATTAATGTGTCCAAATCCTCGCCACGAACATTCTTGGTGTGTCCACGCACGAAGAAATTGTAGTTGACTTCCTTGAAGTACCCTGAATGAGCGAGGCTTAACAAGAACTTCAGCACGTAATTGTTCTTGTTTTGACCTCCGCAATTGTCTGCGTAAAGGTTCAATACTGTTTCAGCGGAATTCGTCGTTACAGAAAACGCGTCTCAAAGAAAGTCGCTCATCATAGAGATAACTTCGTTGCTGCCTTTTTCACCCTTGCGTTCAGTGTATAAGAAATTCCACTGCTTTTCCAGGTTGGCGCAATGAATCCCAAACAAATTCACAGCCCACAGCAACAGGAAATAGCACTGAGTCGGAGTTTCGGACACGCTGGGTAGCGTAAGGTTCAGCGCATAGTCCATAGTGAGAACCATATTGTTTGCGGACACTGCAGCGCAGTTTTTGCGGTACTTTGCTATAAAGGTAAAAATAAAATGATCGTTAACGCCAAACACTCTATACAATCAAAATGATAGCTAACTCCCAATACAAACATCATGCGTCGGGCGTCTTCCGTGTGCGTTCCCCAAGCTTCAGCTTCTTCCGCGGTGACTGCAGCACGGAGTTTGCTCTTTTAGATCGAGCGCAAGTCGTAGACGTTACTCCGTGGTTGCCGAATCCTAATATTTGGGCAATGTTTCATCAGGAGCTTGCGCATTGTCGATTCAGACGGCTCGTAACGCTGCATGCGACTCACTTCCACGCCCTTTATCATTTCTTCATGTAGTATTCCCCAGGTGAAGTAGGCCGGAAGCAGCGTGAAGTCCTTGGTCGACACATACTTCTTCACGACGCCATCAACCGTCGCTTGGCGGTCGATTCTCACAGGAACAACGTCGCCAACTGTTGCTGCAAATTCCGCGAACCAAGAAGTCAACCAAACCAAATCTACGACACTGGCATTCTTGTTGTTCTTGCTTTTGTGCTCTGGCGGATTGAATGTTTTTATCGATAAAACCCCATGGTGGTTAATTATCAATCCGATATCCGTGGTCTTGTATAGTAGAAGTCACAGTTTAGGCGTCTTGAAGTTGAAGCAACTTTAGAAGGTGCATATTAGTGCCTATAAATAATAGAAACGAGCGTCCTCAATCTGTGCGTAAAATGGCATCCTTGACCCCACTTTAATGTAATGGCCACAATTAATGTGGTGGACATGATATAGTGAAAAGTGGTCAACACCAATCGCATGATGACCAAAATTCTACCAGAGTGATGGTAAGATACATGTTTCATTCATATGTTGCTTTCAAAGTTTCCGCCCAGAAGGCCCTTTTAACGGGAGAATCGAATCGTCCAAGAAGAGATCAAGATGGCAATGATCATGAACAAGGCTCTTGCCTCGCGAGCCATGTCGCAGACGGTGATCAAGCGCGGCATCGCGACGGTCACGCTGCCGGACCTGCCGTACGACTTTGGTGCACTGGAGCCCGTAGTCTCGGGCGAGATCATGCAGCTCCACCACCAGAAGCACCACCAAGCATACGTGACCAACTACAACGTAGCTCTTGAGCAGTTCGCCGAGGCGGAGCACAAGAAAGACCACGCCAAGATGATCGCTCTGCAGCCTGCGCTCCGCTTCAACGGCGGCGGCCACATCAACCACTCCATCTTCTGGACCAACCTCGCGCCCGTGAACAACGGCGGCGGCGGTGAGCCCGACGGCGCTCTCCGCAAGGCCATCAACGCCGAGTTCGGCAGCTTCGAGGCGTTCAAGAAGCAGATGTCGGCCAAGTCGGCCGGTGTCCAGGGTTCTGGGTGGGGCTGGCTCGGTTACTCCAAGGAGGCTGAGCGCGTTACCATTGCTACTTGCGCCAACCAGGACCCTCTCTCTTCGACGGGCCTCGTGCCACTCCTTGGGTATGATCCGAAGGCTTATAATTGTCGCATGAGCTCGTACTGACTCTTGTGATCTTTGTCTATAGCATTGACGTCTGGGAACACGCTTACTACTTGCAGTACAAGAACGTGCGTCCGGACTACCTGAACGCCATTTGGAAGATCGTGAACTGGCAGAACGTACAGGAGCGCTTCGAAGCCGCGCAGAAGTAATTCGCTTTGGCTCTTCCTCCCTCACATAGCACAGCTCCAGGAACAGCACAGACAGCATATCATGCAGTGGGGGGATCGCTTCCTAGCCTCAGTTTCAATTCGTGTATCCACGGAGACTCATACCGTAGCCGTTGAATAATCACTCCTTGACGCAATCCTTCCTTCCATGTCCGTCCATTGGTATCTCTCCCCTGTCAGGTTCAACCACATTCGGGTCACCTCGATCTTCAAGGTACCTTCGCGTCACCTCTGTGCCGCCATTTTGCGCGCACTCAGGGGAAACGACAGAAGGGCAAGTGGCTTGATGGCGCTGGAGAACCCGTCGTTAGAGCGGTCCTTCCGCGGCCACAAGTCGGCCGTGAGCAGCGTGAGCTTCCACCCGAGCATGCAGCAGCTGGCCTCGGCTTCGCTGGACTCCACCGTCATGATCTGGAACTTCCGGCCGCAGATGAGACCCTTTCGCTTCGTGGGCCACAAAGGCCCTGTGTACGACCTCACGTTCTCTCCAGCGGGGGAGATGCTCGCTTCGGCCTCGCAAGATCGCACTGTGCGACTGTGGACACCGACTGTTAAAGGTGACTCTGTCACCATCAAGGCCCATGCGGGCGCAGTGCGCAGCGTGAGCTTCTCGTACTGCGCCAAAGAGCTGCTCACAGCCTCGGACGACATGTCCATCAAGATCTGGTCACTGCCCACGCGGCGCTTCCAGTGCTCTCTCACAGGCCATAGTAATTGGGTCCGCTGTGCACGGTTCAGTCCCGATGCGCGACTGATTGCCTCTGCGAGTGACGACAAGACCGTGAAGCTGTGGGACAAGGAGAAGCGCACCTGCCTGCAGACCCTGTATGAGCATGCGGGCATCGTCAACAGCGTGCAGTTCCATCCTGATGGCTCGTGTATCGGCTCTTGCAGCTACGACCGCAGTGTGAACCTCTGGGATACGCGATCTGGCAAGCTGGTGCATCATTACAAGGCGCACGACGCCAATGTCACGAGCCTCTCGTTCCATCCATCTGGGAACTATTTTGTCTCGAGTTCAAATGACAATGCAATTAAGATTTGGGATCTGCGTGAAGGCCAAGTGCTATATACGATGCATGGCCACGACGGAGCGGTGAATTGCGCAGAGTTCTCCCCCGACAGCAAGTTTATTGCCTCAGGAGGGGTCGACTCGATCGTGATGGTCTGGCAGGCCGACATGGACAAATGTCTCCATTTGCCTCTGCCCAGTGTCTTGGCATCCAGTGGCATCCGATCTCGACCTGTTTCTCCAGTGCGACCTGCATTACCAGACCAATCAAAAGCCCCAGAACCTGTCACGACAAGACAGATCCGTGCTGCAAACGGCGCAGTGAACGGTTTCCATATGCCTGTGCCAGCGTCGTCTCCTCCTCCAACACCAACGTACGCACCAACGCCCAAGCAAAAGCCTCTGCATCCGGCTTCGAATTATTACGAAGCGCGGTCATCCACCTCGCCAGTTAAAAAAACATCGCTGAACAGCACATTCGCGAATGGTGCGACTCCCACTGTGGGACGTCTGTCAGGATCGAGTGGAGTACCAGACCCGAAACCAGCCGAAGATGGTCAACAAGCTCCTGTGCCACAGGATACCAACAGCACTTTGCAGCATATTGTGGGTCAGCTAGAAATCATCACCCGGACACTCACGGTTCTGGAGGAACGCATTTCTATCAGTGAAGATCGTATCACAGATCTTACGAATATGCAAAAGGAATTACTTCGACGACAACAAAAGTCACACGCAGCATAACAGAAGGCAACAAATAAGACGCAAACAAAGCCACACGTTCCCCATTTGCAAGGTACGAATTATTTTACGATCTGGTGCTGGCTCTCGCATGAAATCAAGTCTCGAAGAGTCGCAACGCCAAAGACACCGAGCGTGACTGGTCGCTCGAAATTCCAGAGAGTGTGATTCGGTCGCCGACAACATGAATCCATTTGCATGGGAAGAAGCTTTCGACGCTGAATCAGATCGAGCCTATTTCTTCAATCGCTTGTAAGGCTTGTTCAGCTGAAGTGCTCTCTTATTTGCTGTTTGTGACCACTCATCTCAGATTCAAACCTTTTTGGATGTGATCAGAACAGGGGAATCATCGTGGACTCTACCAGGCGAATCGACAAGTGAAGAAATTAGTGATACTGCCACAGACAGCGAATGGCAGCAGGCATTTGATGAAGCATCACAAACTCCTTACTATTACAACATCCACACAGGAGAAACATGCTGGACATTACCTGAGCAAGTCGTACAAGAAGACATTTCGTACCTCTCCTTTTCGGTTCTGCGCCTTCAATCTATGTTTCGAGGTAAGCGTGACCGGCACAAAGTCGCTCGACTTGCGAAGCAGCGATATAGAATCACCAAAGATCCAATCACGAACCAAACGCTTTACACGAATCTACAGACAAATGCATCGTCTTGGAAAAAGCCGACGCTATTTGTATCTCTGAACATTGGGGACGAAGACCCGGAAGATGATGGTGAAGATGTCGACTTCGAAGTATTCCAATTGGAGGCGGAGCAAGATGCTGCTGAAGAAGATGAAGTTGACGAAGATGAGCCAGACGAGACCGCAAATTTGTCAGCATTAGAAAAGAGAAAGCTGAAGCGAAAGTATCCGCGATCGAAAGCTCAAGAGCGAGTTGACGAGGCTGAAGATCTCGAAGAAAATGGGCTTGAGCTGGATTTGAGTGGCTTGCACATCTGGAAATTATCGTCTCGGATTTGGAATTTGCAATTTCTGAAGACTTTGATGATGTCCAACAATGATTTATCGCGGATTCCATCCGGTATCCAGGATTTACTTCATCTTGAAAATCTGGACGTAAGTCACAATTACTTGACAAGGCTCCCCTCTTGTCTTCAAACGACCACGACTCTCACGTCATTGAATGCCTCGCACAATCAAATAAAATCGTTCTCGCCCAAACTCTGGAAACTACAGTCGATACGGAATTTGGACCTCAGCTTTAACGTTCTTCTAGAGCTTCCGTATGTGGAAGGTGATTTGAAGTTGCTGCGTGAAACACGCGAGTGGCAAGTGGGCGTTGGATTGTTAATAAATTTAAAGATGCTGAAACTCAGTCATAACAAGCTGACGGAATTTCCTAAATCACTTGAGCGATGCGTCGCACTTGAGCGTTTGGACCTCTCGCACAACAATATCCACTTTCTGAGCGACGAATGCGGCGAGCTTCAGTCGCTTGAAGAATTTCGGTTGCAAAATAACGCGTTGGTTGAGGTACCAGAAACTATTGGGAATATTTCAAGCCTCCGGATTTTGAATTTAACACACAATCGCATAACGACACTGCCAACAAGTATCGGCAACTTACAATATTTACAGCAGCTTTTATTGTGCCACAATAATATCAAGCATCTCCCAATTGAATGCGGTGCCTTGGGCCGTTTGAGTCGCTTGGAAATCGACCATAACAACCATTTAGGAGCGCTGGATACGTTTTTTCGTCATCTCTCGAGCATCACGTTGTTGTCAGCTCTTCATTGCGGCATTGTGTCATTTCAAGCAGTTGATATACTGAAAGAGTCGCCTGTGCAGATCCTTCGACTATCCCAGAACAGTCTAATAGATTTCCCTTTGCCGCTGCGGAATCTACGAATGAAAGATACTCTCAGCGAACTGATTCTGGATGGAAATCTACTATCAAGCTTTCCGATTGAAATAGTGCGATATTGTCGCCAAATATGGTTTCTGAATCTTTCAGGAAACCAGTTGAGAACGATTCCTGCCGAAATCGATCAGTTGCAAAACTTGGAGAAATTTTTCCTTAGTAATAACAAACTACAGGGGTTTCCAGAGTCGTTAACATCCCTCAAGCGCCTTCGCAATCTCAAATGCGACCACAATCAATTAACGCAATTACCGATCGGAATGGGGCACTTAACAGAGCTCGCGTATTTGGATGTTTCGTTCAATCGTTTGCAGACGCTACCAACCTCCATGCAAATGCTGAAGGAGCTGCAATCGCTTCACGCGAATGACAACTGCCTTTCAGAACCGCCTCCAGCGTTCTTTCGATCAACATGCTATTGTGAGTATTCCAATAATCCATTCAATGATAAGCATCTAACACTCCGAAAGCGGTACAATCAAGCAGCAAATGCAATGAAGCTTCTCGCAGAACGCGACTTCTTTGCAGTTGAGCGAGAACTTTCACTACTGCTGGCAGAAATTAATCTGCCATCATTTGCAGAGCAGAAAATCCAGCGACCTGAACAACACTTTGCGCGTGGCCTCTGCCGCCTGATGCTGGTAAGTGAGTCTTTTTCTTAGTACGAACTGATGCAAGCGATTTATATCATCTGTAATTCTAATATGTAGCTTAAAAATGCGATTCGAATTATCCAAGATAAATCTGCTGTTGTACTTGACTGCGAGCGCAATATTGAGGCGGTAGAGCTTCTTCACAAGCAGAAGCTACTAAGCGAAAAGCTGGTTGCACAGCAAGAGCGAAATCAAAAAGAAAGTCAAGAAGTCAGTGAAGGCAGGAATGAGCGCACAGAGTTGTCAAGTAATTCGCCGTTAATTCGCAAAGAAAGAATGTGCCCAGCACCTGAAATGGATGCAAGTACGATACAAACATACCACGATACTGTGGATTTGCGCAGTCAAGCACGCGCCAAACGGGAGGTGTACGCTCTTGGTGCATTGAAGGATTTTGAGGAAGCTCTCGCTCACAAGTGTGTTGAGCGACCAACGGCATTTTACTTGAAAGGGCTCGTGCACATGGCGATCAGCCAGTTTGATCTTGCAATTGAAAGTTTTACAAACGCTCTCGAAGTCCTTCTACGCACTCCTGATAACATCCCAGCGAGAAGAGAGAGCAACCAGCATCCTGACATCCAATCCTTCCAGCAGCAAGTTGTGCCAGTAACTTCGATCCACATCTTTCTGCATCGTGCGGAAGCGTATCGTTGTCTTGGCCAACTGCCGATGGCTCTAGAAGACGTTCGTCTTGTGCTGTTTCACCACCCAGTGGACACCAAGGACATTGAAGACATGGAGCAGGCATTCGCGCAAGAATGGGATGCGCACCAACGCCAGTATTTCATTGACCACGAGACTCTTTTCCGCTCGTTCGACGTCGCGCACCAGTCTGGACTCTCTCGAAGACCCGAAGTTATTGATCTGCATCAAATTCCGCCTCCTGCACCGAAGAAGGCGAAGCGCGACGGCGACCTTAGCGCCTTATCTACGAAGCCACGGCTGACTCCGGCTCAGCGATTTTCCAGCGAATGCGCTGCACTGAGCCAGGAACTAGAGCTCAAGCGTGTGAAGGAGCGGCAGGTGTGGAAAGACAAGTACATTCACAATCAGCGGCTCGTGGCTCGAACTCGTGATTTCAAGAACGAGCTGCGCGAAAACCTGCGGCTGGAGCTTGAGGAAGCTCAGCAACGCGCCATTGAAGCCGAACTGGCTCGGCTAGCAGAGCTCAAGCGGCAGGAATTGGCTCGCGAGTTCGACGAGCAGATGTACATGAAGTACGAAGACGAGCTCATGAAGTGGCTCATGAGTGAAGAGCAGCGGATCGAGATGGAGCGACTTCGAGCGCTCGAGGCCGCACAGAAACGACTCGAGCAGAAAGCTGCGCTGGCCACACGCATGGCTCGACGTGGTGGGCGAAGGCAGCAGGGCCCTGCGTCCCGCAATGCGAGTTCACTCAAGAAACAGGCTCCAGGATCTCCCGACCGCAAGAAATGAAAGCAGATCGTGTTCACTTGGCGTTCTCTAACGGGCGATTGAATCCACCGCGACGATTCATGTACTGCCGGTACTCGCGCTTCTTTTCCTTGTGGGCCGCGCCGGCCGCTGGACCCCGCATGTTCTCGTCCACGGGCTTGCCCTTGGTGGAGTCGAAGCCGCCGAAGCCCATGAGCATCTGCATCTGCTCTTCCTCCGTGAGATGAGCCAGTGCGGCGTTTACGATGGGCTGTTCGTCTGTCTTCTTGTCGCTCTTGGGCGGCGCTCCGTTGGCTTCGGATCTAAATTGGACAAGACACGGCGGCGTCATTCACCCAAGCGCTTGCTGAGCACATGAACTCACAAGCACTCACGGTTTAAACGATTCATCACGCGATCGGCGTGGACGCGAGCGTGAGCGCGACGGTGAGACCGATCGAGACCGCGAGCGGCCACCACGGCTGCTGCGTCTACGGCCGCGACTTCGACTCCGACTGCGGCTGGCGCTGCTACTGGAGCGACGGCGGCGGTGCTGGCGATCGCGGTCGCGCGACCGAGGCGGCGAACGAGAGCGAGAGCGGTCGGAAGAGAACGATCTCGATGGCGAGCGAGAGGAACGGCGACGAGAACTCGAGTCCGCTGACGCTCGGTGCTGGCGACGCCGGCCCAAGCTATCCAGCGACCCACTGCGACTTCGCGCCATCAAGACCTAAATGGTCGTCCATGAAACCCGTTTTTAAACGGGTCGGGTCTCTCTTGGTTTTGCAGACCCGTTTCGGCCTGCGACGAAGCATCATCCAACAGTGACCCGATCCTTTTCGGCATGTATTATTTAATACGTGATGGCAATCATCCAAAATGGAAGGCTATCCGATCACCTGCTTAAGTTCAAGCTGGACCAGGTCGCTGGTTTTGCCAATCTCCAAAGCGTCATGTTGACGCCGACCATTGAAGCATCACGTGGCTGATACAAGTTCACGCTGCAGGACTGAGGAATCAGGATGAAGACGCGATCATTCTATCTGCTACGAAAAGGCTCGTGCAAAACCAGCACTGAATTGAGAGCCGAAAGAAAGGTCGATTCGAAAGCAACGGGCCTGTCCTACTGCAAGAGCTCATCAAGAGCTGCTGCTTTGGCCATCGTGTGGATTGTACGGACGCAGCTGCAATGAGAAGATGATCATGATGGGTATTCTGGCTTCAAAGTGTCACTCTACCCATCACAATCCATTCCACAGCACCATTTAGACACCTGATTTCGCTCTGCGACGTCGATTCGCGCGATTGAAGTTGCAGAAGCGAAGTCACTCACGAGGCTTTCCAGTTTTCCATTTGGCACAAGGCCGGCGAGCCCTATTACCTCTGCTACGAGCGGTGTGCAAGCTGGGCAACGAAGGACAACTAACTCATAGTCGAATCAATTGATTACAGGAGCTTCGCTTCCCAAGTACTCGGGCTTCAGCAGCGATTGCATTCTCCAATTGGCGCTCCAACCAACACAAAGACCACAAGACCAATGGCTCGACGTTCATTGTTCACATTCCTGTTGCTTTCGCTTGCGCCTCTGGCTACGATGGCCACCAACACGTATCCAATCATTCTTGTGCACGGCTTCTTCGGCTGGGGTCGGGATGAGCTGCTGGGCTTCAAGTACTGGGGCGGCATCCAAGGCGATCTGCAAGAACAACTCCAAGCCCAAGGCTACACGGTCTACACGGCGGCCGTGGGTCCTTTCTCCAGCAACTGGGATCGTGCGTGCGAACTCTATGCTCAGATCAAGGGCGGCACTGTAGACTACGGTGACAAGCACTCAGCTCATCACGGCCACAAGCGCTTCGGCAAAACCTTCAAGGGTCTCTATCCGGCCTGGGGCACCACCACCAATGGCAAACTGAACAAGGTGCACCTGATCGGCCACAGCATGGGCGGACAG
>JAADVW010000768.1:0-16064 GCA_023335875.1 Elongisporangium prolatum
GGCCTTGAGGTCGCTTGGAGCAACATAGGCTTCGACTTGTTCTGGCACGATCTGAACATTGACTGCGTTGAAGCCGTTGTTGATCAGGTACTTGATCAACAGCGTACTGCCCATAAAGAAGAGTACCGAGATGAACGCGCGATTGGTCTGGATGTGATGTCTGGACGAAAAGGCCAAGTACACGACAGGAAGCATCGTGCCCAGGACCCAATCGGATGGCGTCACAAAGGCCGAGACGATGTTGCTTGAGTATGAGTTGTAGTTATCACGAAGCGCTCGCTGTTCGTCCAAGGTATAATCCTCGGAAAGGAATGAGCGGACAGTGACGCCTCGGCCGTGGAATGGAGCCATGAGCAGGATCACTATGCCTGCGAACGATCCGGCCATGAAAGCTAGACGATTGAGACGTAGGTCGACAGTGACTGGGACGGCCTTGACGTCGCTCTGGCGTGGCTTGGTCATCTCTTCTGCCTCGGACGTCATGTAGCTCTGGAGACTTGACGTGCTTGTGAAGACGAAGTTTGAGAAGTGATGCGAAATCTCTGGCTCCCTCCCCCCGACATCAGCGAGACCACTATGCTCTATGGAATCTTTGTGGGTGGGTACACGGACAAAGGAGGGGCAAACTGTGGCTACATAGACAGAAAAAGGTGCTGAGGATACAATATATTACAGTAATAGCTCAGTTACCCAGTTTGAAGCACCCACGGATGACGTGTCTACCTACAGGTATCAATGCCAGACGCATTCAATACTCAATGCTTTGAACACAAGCCGAGGAACGAGATCGAGTCACAATATTTTGTTAGGATTACTGATCTGTACCACCATTAAAAATAAAGTCTTTAGTTCCAACACAATAAGGTGGTAGGAGATTCGGAAAGAATAGGAAACGAGATGTATTGTGTGGTTGACAGCTGACAGCGGTGATGCTCTGAAGTGATGATTAGGTCTGATTAAAGAACATGAACAACGAGGATTAATTAATTTCTCAATTTGTACAGTATTCTTAATTAATTTCTTAATTTGTACAAGCACGCTCAGGTCGCTTCGCTCGCTATCCACGCGTCCAACAGTGAATAGTTCGCTGGGCTCATTCATCCCCTATGTACGTTTAGGCCAAGTTTAGCCAAGCAAATAAAAGGATAGGTCAAATCTGCTAATTTTAGGTCAAGTTTATTTAGTCAGTAAACTTAGATCTAAATGGAGTTGTGAAAATCAAAGTGGAGCGAACAGAAAATTACCAAGTTAATCCTTCTAACGGCGATGAATTTCGAGGATCTAGTGCATAAAGCTTACATCCCTTGTTTCCACACTTGATGCTTTTTTAACCAAAATGCATCCCCATCAAGCGCGTCAACGAAGCAAGCGATTTCTGGAAGGCAATACATTCCAAAGCGGCTTACGTGCATTTCACAGTCATACAAAGGCACCCGGCGTTACAAACCTGTACGTACTATCGAACTTGTTAAGAAACTCGGTATGCGCCCAGTAGTAAAATCGACGCTTAAGGTTCTGCGCCGGCGATAACGGCGTCTACGACGACGGGGGCAGCCACTCAAGCATCCACGACTATCGTGACGACGGCACCGGTCGACATTATGGCGCCCGCGGTAATGGATCCTGTTCTGCAACTCTGGCCGCTGTACGATATCAGCGGCACCGTGCAGCCCGATACAGAAGAGACGATAGTTCGACACTGACAAAGCTTTTTGAGCACTTCGCGGCAAGCAAGTAGACAGCTTGGACCATGTATCGCTCCAAGACTCTTGGTGTGAATTCATTCTGCGCTGGAATCGTGCCCACGCGACCGGGCACTCTAAAATCGACTGGATTGCTGACCTCGAGGCCATCCACCAACGACACGTGATCCGAGATCTGCGCACTTGTTTATGTTTAAATGCCTGGGATTAGGATTGAGTGTGCTACGTAACGTGGTCGAAGAATGTGAATTTTGTTCGTCGGTAGTGTGTTCGTCACGCAACGATTGAGAGGAGCCCACTGAGCGAAAGAGAACGCGCCTGAATCTGGTGCTATGAGTGCTCTCTCTCGGAGTTCTACCAGGCATTAGCTAGAGGCGGGAGTAGGCGCGCGTGGGGCTTGGCTGCGCGCGCCCATGGGCGAAGACATTCACGCGAGAGCGGTCAAGACCGAGGGCGAAGTCGTTCGAGATCGTACTCCCCGAGAGGCCGTGATACACGACGTTCACGATTGCAGTAGCGCGAGCGTCGTTCTTCTGCTGCTCTCGCAGATTGGCGTCGTAGACCTCGATCAAGTCCGGTACGTCGAGGAGGAGTTGGTTCAGTGGTTCCCACCTATCAGCTTCTGGTGGAAACCCCAGCCAGAGCACTCGTTTGTGGCGCCGCAAGCTGAGGTGGTCAACTATCCAGTGCGTTTCTTTAGGGGGGTCAATCAACAGCGCTGGTCATTCGGGCGGTACGCTGGTGCAGCAGCAAGGAGATTTGGCTCCGTTGTCTGAGGTGTCGATGGAGTCGTTTCGTCAAATCGTCTTGTCTGAGTCGAATCAAGTGCGCGTTGATGCTCGAGACACCCTTAAGGGGGTCAAAGCAGCGATGATCACTGGTCAGCGGCCGCGCAGATGCGGTGCGCCGATCTATTGCTGATCAGCTTGAGCGACTGCATCGTTTAGAGGAGGCGATGTTTAGCCGGCATCAGCGCTAGTCGCCTCGTGGGAGGCGCCGTCTGGGACGTCCGCTGGATAGTAGACCTTGCGTCGGCCTATTTAAAAGGTAGGATGCACGTGCATCGTCGAAGGGATATCTAGAGTGTAGGCGTTACACAGTGTCTTCATGACCTTAAATGGCTCAATAAAACGCTGCGCGAGCTCGCTCGCGCCGACTTTTGTACCAAACGCATCTCTGATACCTTCTGTTGATAATAACACTCGGTCGCCGAACTTGAATACGCTGAAATTCTTGTGACCGCACTTGTCTGGGTTCTGTTTTCGGTTGTCAACAGTGGCTTGGTGTAGTCGCGTATGAACGCGCGACGGCCTGGCGTTGCGTCACAAAGTCGGTCACCGCAACATTGTCGGTTTCTTTGAAAGGTGCCTTGCGTGGAAGTTTGCGACGGGCGCAGTTTTGGGGTGAACCAGCGTCTTTAAAGCTCACTGGTCCAGTTCCGCGCCCGAATCCACGGGTGCCCCTATAGCTCGCAAATGAGAGCGTGTCGTGGCCACGTTCGATTGCACGTCGGCACTCGACCCGTCGCCACCTCCCCCACCAAGAGTGGAGACCACTGGAGTCGTGGGATCGCTGTCCTGTATTCCTCAGACCATTGCCTGAAAACGTGCTTGTCGTTGCCTTATTGCCAGAGGATCTATTTCCATCAGCAAATGCTTGGACTATGTCGTTTAGTGTAGTTGGCGCATGTTGCACCTCTTGTGACGTCTCCAACAGCATGGTGACCCAAGACTGAACGGAATCTGTTGCGACTAATCGAGGAGCTTCGGAAAGTCGCCGTTCTTGTGCTGTATCAGATGGTGGAAGAGCCGGTAGCTCGACAGCTTGTGCTGCACACGACAGCGGAGGAAGCATGCATTGGACGGCTTCTGCTGTACCCGACAGTGTGTTGCTGGAGTGCTACGTAGCTTCTGCTGTATCCAACGACGGAGTAACTCGATGAACCGTAGCAGCTTTCTCATTCGGCCGTAAACTGACTGGAGGTTGAACATACTCGAAACCATCGTCGGAAGGTGTCTCAGATTGCAAAGCTAGCATAGTGACAGGAGATATCTCTGATCGCGAAGTTGGCGCAGTGACAGGATCTTGATTTTGCACGACAAGTGGCACGTCCACGAGCTGAGATATCGGCTCCAAAGACTCCACACCACGCGTAGCCACAGTCACACATAATTGTTGCGCGGGAACACGCTGAGACGTTGGGAGATGATTCGATGGCGAAGACGGAGGAGAAGTGGTAATTTCCGCGTCTGATGCAGACGTGGTCGTACCGTAATCGACAGCTAATGAGCGACAAGGCGGCTCAGACGTCTGCGTATTCGTGGGCGTCGGAGCTTCGCGCACAAAGGGAGCAGCAGGAACTAGCGATGACATCTGATCAGCCGAGATTGGTGCGACAATGCTGGGTAGCTTGTGGTTGTGCGCAAAATCGATATTGCATTTACTCTCTTATAGCAAATACGGTAGCGACTGATTCATTCGACATACGCATACGAGTAACACTTGCCTGTAAAGTAGTCACGTCCTTCTTTGCCTTGCACATACCCCCCTGGAGGCACATAGCGGTAGTTGCGGTAGTTGACGCCAAGAGAGGAGAGCGTTTTGGCCATCCAGCCAAGCTTTCGCAGCTCCCTCCACACCTGCTTGAATGATTTGGTCGAGTACAGCTGAATGGTCGGCATTAGCGCAATTTTTAGAGTGCCTGGAGCCTTACACGCAAGCTGTCAAAACCTCTATTACTGCATATACAAAACAAACCGATTACCCCTTTCCCACATGCCACTCCCGCATCTATGCTGCGTTTGCTGTCTGCTCAGAAAAAATCAAGTGCAAGGTCCTATACAAAGTTTTATATGCCGGAAAACAAGTTGCAGGTAAGCACACTGAGTTTATAAACCTTTCACACTCCAAATTCTGTATTACACATCATATCGGAGTAGAAGGGTTATTCCAAAACCTGTGGTAACCGCATGAACATATTATAGGTGACATTATAGCTATAATTGGTCTATATGATATAATCGAGCATTTAAAACCTCTCTAGTACCACGCTCTGTCACCGGCTGGCTCCGTATACGTGTACCTTTAGCGCCTCAGAATGCCCGTTACCGTCTCTAGCATTGTAGAGACAATATGGCGTCGCAGAGAATTTCTTTTCGCAGATAAACAGAGAGAATGCAGACTCCCGTGTGTTCTCACTTTAAAAATGGCTAGCAGCCCAGCATATCCGTTCCCTCCTTGCGGTTATCAGGTCATAGATCTCCACTTCAAGCCGACAGTGATCGCATGCTCCTCGAGGAAGCCAAGACGCGAGAGTACGACACAGTTTTGAAGGAGGTTGGGAGCAAAGACGACGATCGATTCTGTCACCAGTCTCGACTCAAAAAGCCCATGACACTAGTGTTGAACCAGGATGGATCAAGCGGCTGATCCTCTGAGAAAGGAGGTCGATAGGACGATCTGCCGTGGGAAGCGCAGGTCAGAGCAGCTGTCAAAATCCAGCAAGGGAAAGTCTTGCAGGTTCAGAAGGGCTGCTCCGATAGACTGTCTCTCAGTGCTCTTAGAGTATCCGCTCAGATGAATAAATAAACGAGGAAATGGAACCTCACTTCTGCTTTTGCAACCAATAACCAATTGATTGTTCAACTGCTCTGACAGATTAAGTGTCACAACGCCTCTCCTATCAACCGTTTTGCGACATCAATACGCTCTCTTCTTCCGCCCGCTCCTCGCCACGTGTCGGCCTCAACGCGCCCCAACTGCAAGGACGTCGCCGCTTCAGCGCTGTGACAACACCCACTACTGCGCGCGCGGCTACAGCAACGCCTCCAGCCACCGTGATGGACATTACGCAGCGAGTACGAGCTGCTGTTGCAGCCATTGACTTCCAAACTGAAATCGCCCGCGCCGTGCCAGCTGCCCTAGAGCTACTACGTCTGAAGGTTCGGGCACTCCAAGGTGCACCAGCTCCCCAGCAGCTCGCAATGCCATTCGTAACCCCCAACAACCAGTAGGAAATGCCTCCATTGCCATCGCCAACGATGACGAGAACGATTCAGAACCAGTCGACTACATTGACATTAAAAGTGTGGCGAGCTTGCCGCGCCGTAACCAAGACAAGCAGCCGCAGCAAGCGCGCGACGATGTTAAAGCGAATTAAAAGTCTCAAGATCGAACCATTCTCCGGGGAAGTACCACCTGGCTCAACAGATACTGGTGTGCGAGAATGGTAGACGCAGTTTCAGTTCGAACTCGCTGATGCTCAAGTACTGAACAACGTCACATGGTCGGCTGAATAGCGCCTCAGTGCTTTTGCTCAGTGTTAGTTCGACGTGCAGCTCTGAGGTTCACCGAAATCCGTCGCCTGCACGAAAATCTCACGGTTGAGCACTTTGGCCAGCTCTTGATCGAGCAGTATCAAACCTGAATCCCAGAACAGACCCAACGGGAGCGACTGATGAACGAGTCGGAAATTCGGTCTGAAACGTATTAGGACAATGCACAGCGCCTCCTCTCCATTGTGGCTGGTCTACCAGACGGTCTCAATAGCGACGTCTACGTCCGTTCGGCCATGCAGACGTTCACGTCTAAGGCATCCGCCAAGTACACGGACGAGCTCCGCAGCTGGATCCATGCTTGCAAAACCCAAGCTGCCACTGCTTGTGCAACACCTCGTCACAATGGCTTGCAGCAATGATAACCTTTCGCCACGAGCATTGTGAACAGAACCAATCTTGAAGAGAATGAGGCTGAAATCTGACTCATCCCACAAAACCGCACTAGCAATGGTGGCAACTGTTGAACAGAAACATCGCCCGCAAAGCAGCCGCTGCAGTCGTGGACGCGGTCGCGACCGTGGACATAGTGAAAGACGCAGTAGTAATGGTGGGAGCAGCCCGGAGCAAGCAGCATCGAGTGTCAACGACGGGTCGAGCACGGCGTGGCAGACAGCCTCTACTACACGATATTATAATTGCAACGGTTTCGGTCACATTTCGACAGTGTGCACCGAGCCCAAGCGCGGTAATCAACAGCGTCCATCCACCATCTCAGGCGACATAGTGGCAGCCCTGGACTACCCCAGTGTGTGAAGAAATGGCGTCAGATGGACCAACACACTATTGGACTCTGGTGCGGCATTCCATTGAGCGCGGTAAACACCGAACTTCAATCTTCCTTGCTGAACTTCAAAACGGAGTCTATGAAATTCTTACTCCGCCGATAGAGTACACTGTTGGGATCAACTTCGCGCTTGTCCCTCAAGCAAAAGCGAGCTGATTCTCTCACCACGTGGCATCGTCGTCTTGGTCATCTGAATTATGACATGTGCCGCCGGCTTCGCAACAGTTCAGCTGTGCTAGATGTCGATCTTGTCGATGAGTCTACTCCACCGACATGTCGAACCTGTGCCCTCGCTAAAGAGACTGTCGCAGCCACGCCGAAGATTCACAACAGCCCCGGCGTCATTGCCGATGGAGTCTGCCATATTGATATTAGCGAACCAATCGCTCCATCGTACCATCGTTCACTATATTTTATGGTTGCGGTGTGGCGTGACTACGTCCAAGTCTACGGTCTAAAATCCAAGGACGAAGCCAAGGTGAGAGCACGCCAGTTCGTTTTATTTGTCGAGCGGCAGGGGCAAGTGGCAGCGGCATCCATCCAGGTTGAGGGCGTCCGGACGCTGCGCACCGACGGAGGTACTGAGTTCATGAACGCCGACTTTCGCAAGCTTGTCGCTGACGACGGAATACGCCATCAACATACCGCTCGGTACACGAGCAGTCAAAATGGCGTTGCTGAACGCGCCATCCGTACCGTGCCAGAATGGCAGCGGTCATACTGCTCGACTCAAGGCTGCCCCATTACCTATGGGAAGACGCGCTCATCCACGCCACCTTCAATCGCAACCACATTCCACACCGTGGCGCATCCAAAACTCCGCACGAAAAGATTCTCGGCACCAAGCCTATGCTCGCAGGTGTCCCAGTTTTTGGCCAATCAATGGTGGTTCGCACATCCCACTCTGTTCGCCGCAAGAAATCTTGATTTGATGGACGCGGTGTCATCGGTGGGTTCATCGGCTACGCCGAACGCATCAAAGTGTGCAAGGTCTACGTCCCAGAACATGGCAGGCCCCAAAAAGAAACGACTCATGTTGTTGCGCTGGACACGATGCTCTACGATGAAGTCGTTTTCCTTAGCGACTCTACTCGGCCGCTGGCAGACGGGGGAGGAGACACGAGCATCGACAACGTGCTTGGCATCCGAGTGAAATCAACAGACAAAGACGACCGGCGGCCGCTTGCGCTGCTCTATCTAGCACAACAACCACTCCTTCACGTCGCAAAGCCACACAAAGTGCACTACGCGACACTAGTTGGTCAACGGAACGAGTGAACGAACTCAACGGAGACGCAGTCGAGAGCCTTACGACAGTACGACGGTCGGAACGAATCTTAACGCGGTTGATTAATGCTGCATTCCATGGCACTGACGGAAGTTATACGTGAACATTCAACCTTGGTGAAGCTCGACGCTCCCCTCAGCGGCCGCAGTGGGAGCGAACGATTCGCGTCGAGATTCATGCGCTCAAAATGAATGAGAACTTTGACCTTGTGTATCCGCCACCAGGCGCTCACATCATCGGGAACACAGTGCAGTTTCGTGCAAAAACAGGCCCTGACTGCGAACTCACCCAGTTTAAGGCACTTATTTATGCACAAGACTATCAGATCTACGCGCTTGATTACGTGGAGACACATGCATCCGTCGCTGATAAGACAGTCTTTCGGAGCAGCCCTTCTGAACCTGCAAGACTTCCCTTGCTGGATTTTGACAGCTGATCAGGCCTGCGCTTCCCACGGCAGATCGTCCCATCGGACTCCATTCTCAGAGGAGCAGCCGCTTGGCTCATCCTGGTTTAACACCACCCCCGCAAGCGCTGCTCATCCCGACCGTCATCCAGGAGCTTGGCTGTCTCTGACCGTCGCAGGAAGCTTATTCAGGCCGCAGAGGGCGCGCTTGCTGAGGAGTTCAGTGGTGCTCAATGGCTTTGTCATGCGGTCGGCTGGGTTGCCGCGGGTTGGGACGTACTCTAGCTTCATTAGACGGTTCTTCTGGACGTCTTTTAGCGCGTGAAAAGGACTGTCCACTGTCTTTGGCCTTTTTGCGCGTTTGATGAGCCATCCTTCGGAATCTGCTTTATTGTCGACAGGTTGTCGATCAGGAGTGTGAACGGAAGGGGAGGCGCAGCGTCGGCCAGGATCGCATCTACGATCAGTTTGATTCATTCGGCTGTGAGCATTCCATCGTTCGCGGCGATGAACTCCGCGGTCGTACTCGATTGTGCCACCACTTTTTGTTTTTGACAGCCCAAGCCTCTGGGGCACCAAACAGGAATGTAATGTACCCTGTTACCGACTTGCGAATTTTGCGATCGTTTGCGAAGTCAGCGTCAGTTGCCAAGCCAAGATCGTCGCTTCTTGGCCGGAGACACAGCTTGACGTTTTTGGTGCCTTCGAGATATCGCATCAAGTGTTTGGCAACGTGCCAGGGGTCGCGTCGTAGCTTGGCACAGTGGCGCGCAAGTTGAGCTCTCGTTCCTCTTGGTGTGCAATGAGTATACCATCGACGTACAGGCAGACCAGTAGAAGTTCGTTCTTGACATATGCGAAGTCGTCATCGGATGTTGGCTTGAGTCCACGGCTCTTAAAAAAAACTGTCAATTACTTGTTCCACTTGTTTAAGGCCGTAGAGAGCTTTTTTAAGTCGCCAGACTTTGTTTTCTTGACCTGCAGCCTCCAAACCTGTAACTGGATGGACATATATCTCTTCGTGTACGTCAGCCTTGAGATATGCCGCTGGAACATCACCTTGGCGCCACTTCATTTTGATCTTGGCCACGAAGATAAGGAAAATCCGGACGCAAACAGTCGCCTCCTGGGTTCAGCTCCAACAAAGCCAATTAAGTATTTGCTAGCTCTTTAATCGTATTGTGTGTTCTCCTCTATAAGATATTTCATATATCAATTATATTTCACTTGTTGAAGTTAAGTCCGAAATGACAACCATCAAAATGGGTTCAAAAGGGTTTAAAGGGACACATGAGAACAACACTATATTCTAATTTGAGAGCACATACAAAATGTATTATGTTTATGTTTTATGAATATGGTTTAGTTCGCTCTTTGTGATTCCTACAAATCATTTGGCCCACTTCATAGCCAACATAATCGGGTTTGCTGTTTATCTGTGCAATCTAATATGTAACGTTCTAGTCAATGCGGCCTAAAATGTGTAGTGTGTCACCGTAATTTCTGAACTATCCAAACCCATGCGTGCCTTATGTTGTGTCTCTTGATGGGAGATGTATGCCTTAGACAGCATATCATGTATAGTCGGGAGTTCGGTAAGTTCGTAACCTGACGGAAGACGTCTAGTTCCATTCGATCCTACATCAAGCATGAGATGTCGTCTGAATGCTCGGCCTGATTCGAATGTATAAAATGCGCACAATGAGTTTCAAAGCATGCGCTGACTTGAGATTTTGATGAGCAGGTGTTCGCCTCGATTTTCAAACTCGACTCTTTTTCTTGATTTTCAGACTCGCTTGGAAACCTTCAGCATGACTTCCACGACTCCGTAAATTTCCATCGCCACACTGATCTGGAAACCTATCAACTGCTCGTAAAGCACTACGCATATTGCTTACTCGCTCGTGTATACATAATTTATGCATCGCTACCCTGCGGGTAGCCCCGTCTAGTCATTGCAGCTGGGCCTCTTGTCTTAGATCTTCTATTGCAATCTCAAAGAGATAGCGTGCCTCGTGGTGTCGCTATTTCGCATCCGTTTCGCGTCTGCTGTTCGGACGTATCCTTGTTCAGAATAGTTAGCTAGGTACTACCTTCTCATTGCCTGCCGATAGTTTTACGATGAAGACTATCACACTTGCACTATTTAGGAAGAATCTTTACGTTCGCATATGCATATTGTTCAGGTGATATCAGTTGATATGTTGCGAGCAGAAGAGCTTACGTGCAACCAACGTTTGGACACTTCCGCCAATGTCCCAACCTGAATGGTAGCACCTACTCTTGGAATCAGGAAATGCTGAAGTATAGAGCTGAGCCTACTGGCGTTCTCAATTTTGCATACGTTTGTACTTACGCAGTAGCTATAATGGTAGACGCTTAACCTGTCGACTTTACGCTCTTGAAATCAGCAAGTAGAAGAATTTACTAGCGTCCCAAATTGGCGTGCTGTCGTACTTGCGCCGTAGCTTCAATGGCACCTACTCAACCTGTTGACTTTGTGCACTTGAAATCAGCACATTCCGAAGAGAATAGAAGAGCCTACTGGCGTCCCAATTTTGCATACTTTCGTACTTGCACCGTAGCGTCAATGGTAGACCCCCAACCCGTTGACTTTATGCTCTTGGAACCAGCAAATGCTGAAATTTATAGATGAGCCTGCCGGCGTACCAGATTTTGACATTCAGAATCGCACTTGTTTCGTTTCAAAAGGCTCCCATATTGTGCTGTTACGAACACATATTTGAGTAGTAGTGACTATCAAGACGCTTCCTCCCTTCGTGCTTGAATAAAGTAGATCACTTAGCTTTCTCGTTGATGCCGTTTTCTTGACCGACCAGGAACGCGATCAACGGCGCGCATCTCGGCCCATCTGGTTTTGTATTCGCTGTTGGGGAGAATTCTCGCCAGCACTCTAAACGTTGTTCACAGGTCACTTCGACGAATGCGATTTTTTGCCTTTCATCAGATGTTTACATTGCGATCTTGTGGATCCATCACAAAACCCGAAACTTTGCTGATTTCCCACGCCGACGTACATACTACAAAATACAGTACTTGTTGGCAGTTATTGCAGACATTTTGTACGTCACGGCACAATGAAGCATAATGCTCACATTTTGTTTCCGACAAGATGCAGATTATCGAGACTTGTTGACAACTTGATAGATTTGTAAATATAGCTAAGGCCTCCAGGTGGCTTTTACGCGAATGAACCGAAATACTCGAGAATGTCGACGGAGACTGATATTTGTAAGGTTGATTCTGCTTCATTTGTCGGTGCGCCTTTCGTTGCTTGAAGGCACTTCTGTAATGGGGCGTTCCCCGTTGCATTATCAGGTGCATTGGTTGCGCCTTTACATTTCTAGGTAGTTTTTACACACGCTGGCTGGTCCATGTGTGTTGCGTGTCGCTCTATGATTAGATGAAATTTGGAACGAGGCCCAAGCTTAGTTGCAAGTTCAAATCTCGCACGAAGAATGTGGAAAGAGGTTTTTACCGACTAGCTCAAAACAAAGCTTGCCCAGAAATCAACGCTGCGACTTGGTATGACTAGAGAACCGTCAGCTTTATTGCTTCTGGCTGCATTATGAAGCCCACCACGATTCAGCGGAAGGAGAAGAATGGATCGGAGGTCGACGTTGCCTGCCCCCAGATGTCGTTGACTAAGCACAATGCATGGGCGGTGTTGACCAACACGATCAATTACGCCTGCACCGGTATTTAATTCAAAAGTCAGTAGGATGCTGAAGTACTGCAAAAGCCTGTTCCTCGATATAGTGGACATGTCGATCTCAAAAGGTACATTGTGCATCGTTTTGCTAAGCAAGCAAAGCGCAAGAAGGTACCTACTCACACCGACTACATCTTTCGCTTGCACAAGGAGCTACTAGCCTTGCGTAATATCGACATTACGCATCACCCAAACGCCGATAACCTCGCCTCTGTGCCGCTCACTACGATGCTCCACGCGTTGAAGCAAACAGAAAATACCTACAAAAACAAATTGCGTCAGTATATATGCAAAGTATGCTCATCTTTTTTGGACAAGAAGCAGTGAAGCTTTGAATCGAGCTACTACTGCCAAGATTGTACGAACCATTTTGGAGGAAGTGTTGCTCTCTGCAAAAAAAATCCGTCCCGGGCAAACGCTCACCTGCAGTCAAGTATGGCATGTGACGTGGAAAGATGGCACGTTGATTCCACGCGAGCTGCGAAAGAAGATCCGCTTTAGAAAGAGTAAACAAGAGCAAAGAGCAGGATAAAGAAGAGGAGGAGTAAAAGGATAAACACAAAACCGTTTACAATGTACTATTCTTCTTTTACCGAAATCAAGTCAAAACCTTATGTTGTATTATACAGCATAAGAAGCGGGAGTAGAAGGGTTAAGGCAGCAAACAGTATACCAGTCTAAATTGTTACCAAGCCGGCTTCCCATGTAGAGGAGAATTTGCCCATTTGTTTGTTACCACATATATGACAAATGGGCAAAATTCTCCTCTACATGGGAAGCCGGCTTGGTTTGCGCGTTGCCAACAGCCACTCGTTTGTGCGCGCAAACACTACCTAAGCAATTTAGACTGGTATACTATTTGCTGCCTTAACCCTTCTACTCCCGCTTCTTATGCTGTATAATACAACATAAGGTTTTGACTTGATTTCAGTGTTCACTCCTTGCTCTCATAATTTATCTATATGGCGCCACTTCGCGCAGAAAGCAGTTCCATACGATTCTTCGTGACAGCTGATTGGATCATTGTTATAAAAAAAGCCAAATTCTACGAGCCGTTGTTGCCTTTTTTTTATACTATAGATAACCACAAATTTTGAGAGGGGCTCTTTGCGAGTGCGGGTCGCCCAAAAGGAAACGTTTAAGATGGAGGAAGACGCCATAGCCACTATCGGCGCCATAGTTCTTAGGTGTGCTACAGCACTGCATTCAAGCCTTTTCCAAGTCCCAGCCATACCCTTCAACCACAGCAAGATGAGTGATGCAGATGTACGCGTTCGGCTTCGGTTTATGGCTACGCAAGTCGAGCGGCTTGTGGTTGGTATCCGCATGCCGGACGTCATCATCACGGCTTAAGGAATTTGGATCAGTAGCCTTGAAGCGCTTTGCCTAGTTCTAAGAAGTATGAGCTATCCAAACCGCTTGAAGGATTTTACGCGCGAGTTTGGACGGCAGTGGAAATCGTTGTCGTCGCTTTACAAAGCGACCGTCAATTTATGTACGACGTATGGCGCTCCGTTGGCCAAGTACTATCTGATTGTCTCTTTGCTGACTAATTGCATGAAGCATCTGCGTGGGAATTAAGTGAGCAAGTTCTTCGAGTATCAGCCTTCGACCCTGAAGGATTATCTAGATGACTGACGTAATAAAACATCTTTGAGCCAAAACTAGCCATTCGTTGCTCTGACGTATACATGTACTCTTTCTTACAGCTCAAGTAATCACTTGTTCCTGTCCATAAGCCTCGCAATGATCTGTAACAACTGGTGCTGCGCTCCAGCTGCATGCTGCTGTGCTTCAAGTGATCGCTGTTGTCTGTCAATCATCTGCTTCTGTCCCCATTCTTCCGTCTCGATCTGGCGCTCCATGAGAGCAATTTGATGAACTCTATACTCACGCATGTCATCCAATTCGGGCTTCTTCAGGCAGGCTTGAGAATCGTTGATTGTGATGACTATGTTTGACATCGCATCAGCGCTGCTCCTGCATCTCTTGCTTCTTGGTCGGCTATGTCGCTCAGTGATTCCGTGGCGACATTACGAATACACATACCGCCTGCAGCGTCCTCATCCTCTCTCTTCTTCTTCTTCTTCTTCTTCTTAGCTTCGTCCTTCTTTTGCGCTTCGTCCTCATTGAGGTGCTTGATGTAGTCTTCGACCAAGCGCAAGATCAGAGGTAACTTCATCTACGCCTAGACAAAAAGAAGGCGCGCTCATCAGTATATAGATGCACGAGTATAATTGTAGAAGACTGCTTGCCTGAGGCTCGAGCGCTTTATAGGAGCAATTGCTCATCTTGCTCAGGTCTGAAGCGAAAGCCCTTCTTGCGTTGCCTGGTAGACAACAAACCTCGACTCTATCCGCCGCATACGTGGTGATGACGGTGTCTCGCTCGTCCATCTAGGTGTGTCTAAGTTAAGAGCTTTCGGCAGTGAGAATGCAAGGAAACATGAAAAAGAAAAACAGCTTTAAAAGGTTATTGCTTTTCCGCGGTAAATTTATAGTAGACATGCTCAATTATAAGCGGGGAATCATAATTGGAAAAGCGGAAAATCTAAATTATGTCGTAATATGTTATGAGGGGGATTTTCTTAAAGCCGCCCCATAATTGGAATTTATAATGTGGTAATTGAAACAGATTCTAGAACAAACCAGATTGGTCTAGTTCTTTCTATAGAGTCTTCTAGAGCCTAAAGTTGAAGTCTAAGCTTCAAGATGGGGCTGGTCTACTACATAGACACGCACAAAACAGAAATACAGCGTGTGACTCTCTAGACTATCCACCTTAAGCACTAAAGAAATAAATCTCATTCCACAACTTACTCCTTCGGTCTCAAGTCATCCTCTTCACGTTATCAGCACTGAGTCTCGCCGCCGAGCTCAGCCACCGACCGAAGACCCTCGACTCGCCACCTCGCTGCCTCGCCATTGGCTCGCAAACCCGCCAACACGTCGACCGTCAGCCCGCCAACTCGTCGACCCTTCACTCGCCCAGCACTCTCTGCCTTCAGCTCGCCCTTGGCTGTCGGCCCTAATCATCGACTCGGATCCGGCCCGTGTGAGACCCATCACTACCAGACGACCAGCTTTAAGTTGGTTGGGGAGTACCTGTCAAGGAAAAGTCGGTAAGGGTGCTTGCACTTGGCCACCGTCTGAGTGAAGCCGTCCTGCAATAATTGCGCTGGATACGTGGAGTGGCCGTTAGTTCGTTGCCTTCGTATATTCCCGCTTTGCATGGACACCAGTTTATCCCCAAGCTCAAGTTCGAAGAAGCCAGCAAAGCGCGCTCGCTCCAAGCCCAAGTCGTACAGCTTCCCCACTCGCATCGTTTTCGAGAAGCACATTCGATACCTCGAACCCAACGAAGCTGTGAACCTCGATTGACTGCGTGATGACCTTCAAGAGTCCATCGAAAAGGATGTCCGCGTCCAACACGCCTTCGTCAAGGAGCTGAACAAGCACGCCGCGAAGTCAAACCGCATCAAGAACATTTTGCAAGCGGTTGGAGAGATCCCCTTTCACTGTGATCTTCAGCGAAAGATTCTCTCGAACGGCGTTACGCATATTCTCGAGTCAAAGGCGCTTCTCACGAAGCGCCAGCGGGAGGAAGCTGCTATCGAAGCCGCCAAGAAAAAGCGCGCCATCCACGAAGCCACCTGCATTTGCTGTCTCGCAGAGCTCTAGATTTCCTAAAGCTTAACCAAGTTCGTTTTACCGCTGTGGCTGACTTGGAAAAACTCAAATTCCCGTCATTTGACGTTGGTGGCACGAACTACATCGTTTGGGCGCTTGAAGCAAGCAACTACTTGTGTGCCGA
>JAADVW010000769.1:0-16060 GCA_023335875.1 Elongisporangium prolatum
ACGTGTATTTTATCCACGAGGTGACTCGAACGGTAAATTACAGGAAATATGGCGCATTTTTTTATTTATTGTTGAAATGGGGTATTTTTTATTAACGTTTGATATTGGGGTATTTTTTTATTGCCCCTTTTCAGAAATATACGCGAAACAAAACGCGAAATTTTGAGCTTGTTATATTACAAAGTTACTCCAAATGTCCCGAAGTCACACACAAGTTACTTCAAAGTGGAAGTTAGCTTAAAAGTTGCTCTTTTTTTTTGTAAATTAAAGTTACTCTAATGAGAGCCGTTGTGAAGCGGGATTAGCCTGGGGTGTTCTCAACTACCTCCTTATAAATATCAAAGGCAGCCGTACAGACGTCGTAGCGTCCCAACAGAGACAAACTTGGTGACTTCGCTAGTGGCAAGAAGGTGAGGGAAATGGTGGAATATGAGACCACCATTGCCTTGGGTGCGGAGGATGTTAATGATTTCATTAGGGAGGTTTCTAAACTCAAAATCGGTGTCCGTTTCCGTGACGGGTACAAAAATACACCATAACCCCCGCAAACCGTTACGACTCGTAACGGTTTGTTCCGTGGAATTGAGCCAGATTACGGATTCAGTTCGTAGTCGACAAACAGTCCGCACAAACAAACATGGCCCCGAAGACCAAGTGGACCTATGTGCGACGAAAACGTCATGTTGCTGCGGCAAGTGAACGCCGAGTTGCCATAAGGCCAAGGACGGTCATGTCATGCACGAATGGGATAAAGTTGCGTCGGCTCAAGGTGGCCTGGACGGCTTCACACGCTCAGACTTTGACGGAAAGAAGGCTCAAAATCGTTTTATCTTTCTTCTTCAAGAGCACGACAAGGCCGAAAAGACATCGGAGCGCACATCCGGCATCTCAGAGTCGTACAAGGAGAAGCGCGAGCTGCTTGACAACCTCTCTTCGCTCGTGCAAGATTTTAAAGCCGAGGAGGAAGCCAAGTCCGACGAGACCAAGAAGTAAAAGGAGGAGGATGTTTCTGCTGGCCCCCTCCCACGCACCGTCGCCACGGAGGCGATGGGCAACCGTACCGCTGATGGCGACAACCGCGAGGCGACAACCGCGACACACCAGTCAAGAAGTCTAAGGTGGACACGTTGATCACCTTTATGGCGAGTGATTTGGGCAATAAAAAGTCCATCCGTGCATATGAGCTTGAGATACGTCGGTTGGAGCTCGAGGGGTACCGGTTTGATCGCGAGGAAGCGCGGCGAGAACGCGAAGCAGACCGCAAGGAGAGGTTGTATATGGCTGAGCTGGAGTGCGACAAGACGATAGCTCTGGTCACCGCACTCGCTGGTGTCAACCGTTACAATGAAGAGAATTAGTATAGGAAAGCGGAAATATATTGTTTTTCAATCGCAGTCTATCGTTCCAAGTACTCTTGCAGTGTCGGCGGTGCCATGTTGAAGTACGATGAGATCTGGTTGACACCGAAGTGACAGCAGTGGCAATACGTCAGTAGCATCGCTACGTGAACCACCTTTCCTGCGGGCGACAGCATGATCTTGAGTTTCTTTTTGAAATCTATGAACGCCCACTGGCTTTTCATGATTCCGTAAGTCCACTCGACGGCCTCGCGGACGCTGCTCATGGCCTTGTTGAAGTCAACCTATTGCTGTGATAGACTGGCACCTTTGAATGGAGATACAATTTAAACTCAAACGCCATAAGCCAGATCGACATAGATGAAGTGACCGGCAAAGACGGCTGGGGCGGCCTTCATCTTCTCACAAAGGCCACTCAGCCGGAGCATTGTCGAGTCGTGTAAGCAACCTTAAACCGGGCCGTAAAAATGGACACAGAGCCCATTGGGCGCCGTGACACTCTGGAAACTCAAGCAGTGTACGCGTTTGTGGCCGCTATAGATCGTTTTTTGGAAGTTGTTCCGTCTCCAGATTCTGCACGTCGGAACTTCAGTGCCGTCCAAAAAGCCAGAAACGCCACGGACGACCCCACCTCGAGACTCAAGTAGTCGTCGATGCGGTCGGTGAGTAATTGTCGGGGTAGGTACGTGTGCTGGTTCCACAGGCTGTAGATGTGACCTATCGTCCAACGGCTAATTGACCCCGCCGAACGGCCAAACTTGCAAAGCATACCGAACGGGGTATGCTAATCGATACAACACAATGCACATAGCCTCGACGGCCACGGAACGGTCGCCAGTCGGTGTGATGACGACGGCAGGTAGGCGAAGCAGGGTTGAAAGGCTTTCGATTCCCGCCCTGTCGAATCTGTAAAACAACTTGCAGCCGGCCGTCGAATACTCTGAGAGATCCAACCGAATGGCAGGTATCAGGGGTCGCTCGATGAGTAGACCTAAAAAAATTTTAAGCATGCACGCTTCTTTCTTTATACGCCACATGATTAGCAGCAGCACAACGTCTTCCTCCTTCATGTTTTTCGAGGCTGGGGCCATACCCACCACGGATGCGGATGACCAGTGGGTCAGAAATCAACAAATTGTCTATTCGTATCCGTATAAAGCTATCACGGACACGGATACGGAATCCAGATCAGAAACCTCCCTATTGATTGAGTTGGAGTCAATTGAATCGGAGCGGAGCATGTGCCGAAGGTGTGCAGCGAAGGTAGACTACAGCTTGAGTATCTGCTGGACGAGGTTCGGCGGTCGACGGTGTTCAAACATCAGCGCGTTCCAGTCTTGCCATATTTGGTGGAGCGCGCACGAACGAAAGACGTACCAGACTGCTCGGACGATCTCAAGATCTCTTCTGCCGGCCAAAGGTACTGAAACAGAAGAAGGATGAACCAAATGAGACCAGGAAACTGGACATCCCAGCAAAGGGAACCAGTCACGGCTAATCGTCGTCCAGAGTTGTGCAGCACGGTGGCACTCGTAGAAGAGATGTCGCTCGGTTTCACCGCTGGAGCATGTTGGGTGTGGATTCAGTCTGCTACACAGAACGACCTCGGCGACTGGGGTACTAATTAATATCTGTTGTATAAATGCTGAATAAGCTGTTGCTCAAATCAAAAAGCTGAAAATGTGTTGGTGGTTATTAATAACGCTGCTTAAAAGCTTTTGGGCCACGTTGAGTCCATTTGAAAGCTGTTGCAGAAGTGGAACACTGAATTCATGTTATAATGAGCTGATCAACCCATTTCTACTGACAACGTGCAAGATAGGCAAATTGCTTCTATCAGCTCGGCTAACTCGTATCGCCATCTACACATATTCACGCTGACGTTCAGACTGATTGACATTAAGATCAGAATATTTCTTTAAAGTAATATGTAGTGCACTGTCATTTGTAACGGAATATCAATTAAACGGCTCTCAGCCAGAAATTTGCGCGCGAGCGCAACCACACAACACGACAAGCGATACAAGCGCTTTCGATGCTATCACTTTTACTTTCTTCACGACAACAATGTACGACTATCGCCTCACCACCAAGCAAAAGTCGCTGCCGCGCAAATTGTACAGTACAAAACCGCATGGCACTGGGCCAATGCCGCCAAGGAAGCGCAGTCTTGCGACGCACACAACTGGGGAGGAAGTTGCCGGCGCAAGATAACACCAGCTATATTTTGAAGTCACCGTGAATTGCTGCTCGACGCCTCGAGAGCGTGCCGACGCTCTTCTCGGGTCTTTTAGTGTTGAGGTATCGGTGCAGACTATCAAGGGGACGCTCGACGACCAAGCGTACACGCTCGAGCAAATGCACCGAGAGCCCAACACCATGAATGACACCGATCATATTCAACTACTGTGCTATCAGGCTGCTGGTAATTTGGTGCTCTATATATATTGGCCGTAGCAAGCGAGGCACCAGGGCGCACGCTGTAGACACAGCCTCCCGCGGGGCAAACGCGCATGTGAACGCTTGTATTTCTGCTGACGGGATCATGTACTGGGAGTGTTGGTTTGGAAACTACCGCGCAAGACCTTAGTGCGGCGATTAATGGATCATATGAAGACACAAGTCTCCACCCACTGGCGCTGTCATCGCCATCGACGACGCTCCAACCCACTCAGGCGTTGAAAGAGTTTTTTCAATAGGGAGTCTATCAGGAAGTGACCCTCCTGAGACTAGAAGTATTCCCCCATGTTCAACTCGATAAAACGTGTGGCGCTTGCTCTTAAACTGGCGCTCAGTGACTGGGTATCCGAGATTGTGGTGGTACCACACGATGAGGTCGTCGCGCAGGCTGTCAGGCACGATCACTCGCTTCTGCTAGGCCACGAGATTGCAACTCAACAAGGGCACTAGCTGGTCCGAGTTGTTGTTGCCAGCCAGGCGTGCGGTCTTGATTGTCTGGATCATCTCGTCGCTGTCCTGATGCTGGCGAAGGACTGGACCGTGCATGACGCATGCGGGTTCCGAGTTGGCGGCGCACAGCTTGTCGCCATCGGCTGCATGGAGCTCCTCGGTCACGGCCGGTTCTTCGCTCGTGTCAAAGCGCATTCGCGAGAAGGCATCCGCA
This sequence comes from Elongisporangium prolatum, assembly GCA_023335875.1. Classification (NCBI taxonomy): domain Eukaryota; phylum Oomycota; class Peronosporomycetes; order Pythiales; family Pythiaceae; genus Elongisporangium; species Elongisporangium prolatum. The sequence continues at coordinate 4,483 of JAADVW010000769.1, forward strand.
CCAACATTCTTCGTGCCCTTAATGTAGCTCATGGTGAGTCAATACTCCGACAGCAAAAGCTTCCACCGCTTGGCCTGAGGCACGTCTCAGCCGGGTAGATGAGGTTCTTGGGGTCCGTGTAGGCGACCACTGGGAAGCCAAGGAGCATAGTCCGGTACTCTCGCAGCAGTTCGACAATGGACTGCAGTTCGAGCTCCATGGTCGTGTAGTGGGCTGGTGCTTGTCCTGCATGATAATGCCTCCGAGCTGCGTGCCACTTGCATCAGCGTACACGTGGAATGGCTTGTCGAAGTCCGGGAACGACAGCAGCACCGCTTCTGCAAACGCCTTCTGGATCGCTCGGAATGCCGCGGTGTCACTGGAAAACCACGTGAACGGTACCTTGGAGCTCGTAAAACGATGCAGTGGCTGGCAGAGCTAGGTCTTGTTTGGCACCATGTCGAGGTAGTAGTTTATCATGCCCAGGAATCGGCGAAGCTCTTTCGGCAACGCGATCTGACGTATCGCCTGGATCTTCTTGGCCTGTGGCCTCACACAGTCAGCGCAGAAGGTGTAGCCCAAGTAGTCCACCTCGTCGCGCAAGATGTAGCACTTCTTGTCGTTGAGGGTTACTCCGTACTTCGCAAGTCGTTCGAAGACGACACGCAAGTGGACCAAGTGACCGCGCTCATTCGTCGAAAAGACCAGGATGTCGTCGAGGTACACTACCACGAATACTGCTCCCGGTACTCTTGGAGCAGTTCTTAGTACGCTTGCTTCAGCTCAGGGGCGAGATTGTCTGGCAGCTGTTTTTCCGGCTCCAAGGCACAGTCCGTGGCGTCCGTGACTTCCTCTTGATACTCGTGGTCTGGTCGCTCGTCATCTGCACTCGCCGCTCCACTGTGTTCGCTGTTGAGGCTGAGGCTGTATCGTCCCATTGACGGTCATGTCCTCGAAGCTCAGAATGAGGCCAAGCGCGTTCATCAGGTCACGGCCGATCACCATCGCGTCGCTGCTGTCCTCGATCACTTTGAACCGATGCGTGATAGATGAGTCTGCTCTCAGCTTCGGGAACTTGAATTGCACAACGGTGGTACCCATGCTGGTCATGACCTGTTCATGGTCTCGAAGATCGTAGGCAAGGCGGGTTATGAACTTCCGACCTGCATGTACGTTGGCGGATAGCGTGGAGCTGTCGATGATACTCTTTGAGGCCCCGCTGTCAAGCAGCGCTTCGATTGTTTGCCCTTCGCGCCGAAGCTTGATGGTAATGTGCAGTGGCGCGCTCGTCGGCCGTGGCTCTTTTTTTGTCACGAGATCGATGGTCTTGAGCTCTTCATCATCACCAGTCGAGTCCAAGCTGAAGGTCGAGCCAGAGTCTAAGCCGGAGCTGCCACACGAGTCGGAGTCCGAGCTGCTGCTGGCCTCCTCGTACATCCACAGATAGTGCTTCTTGGCTGGAGCGAGCGTCACTTCCACGTGCTTGTGCTCATTCTTCTCCTTCTTCTTGACGGCGAAGCCATCGGAAGTATTGTGTGACGGAGTCTTGTGGTGCGAGCACCACCTGTCTCCCTTGGGCTTGGTATCCGCGCTGGTGCTCTTCTTCTTGTCATCTAATTATTGGGGCTTGGGGTTGCCCAGCGGCCGGCGTTGGTCACAACGATCGTTGTTGCGTGCGGTGTGGCTACTGTTGCCGTTCTTCTCGCGCGCTGGGTGCTGCTTCTCGGCTCTCTCCACGCGCATCAAATATTGCTCGAGTTCTCCAAGCGTCTAGTACACCGCGCCGGACGCCGCCAGCTTATCTTGCCACGACGCTGGCATGCCTCGCTTGAAGTACCGACACAAGTGGACTTCCTGCAGCACGTCCGCTCCAATGGGAAGTTGTGCAAACTTGCGCGCGGACTCTCGGAATCGCACGCTGTACTCGAGCATGCTCTCGTCACACTTCTTCGCCATCGTCCACAACTCGGTGTCCATCTCGTCGCTGAAGTTGGGTGGCACCCACAGCGATCCGGCTGCGTCGTAGAACTCTCAGAAGGTGAGGTTGTTGTGGATGGACCAGCGCAGCAGGTCCTCGACAGTAGCGGAGGCGTCTCCGTCGATCAGCATGACGAGGTTATGACCCTTCTGCTCGTCAGTCCACTGCTTCTTGACTGCGAGGTTCTGGAACTCGATGCTCCACTTCAGCCAGTCGCGCGGGCCTCCTCCGCGGAACTTCTTAATTTTGACCTTGACAGTGTCCGTAGGGGTCTTGAGCGCAGCCGGCGTCACCTCGACGGAATACGTCACGAACTCGTCTTCGTCTTTACGTCCCATGCATGATGCGACATTGATTGTCACGATTCAGATGGATTTTTGGAGATGGTGGAAAGAGACCTTGCCTAAGCAATACTGGTAGTACTGTCTTGTCAATTGGGAAATTTATCAGTTGACGACAAAAATATTAATATCTGTTGTAAAAATGCTGAATCATTTTTTTTTGCTGAATACCGCACTTGTAAAATCTGTTACATTTCCAAATGTTTTTTAACCTCTCCAATGCCACTGATTTTCTTAGACTAAATCGCTCAACACGTGAACCAGACAAAGTATCACTCCTTTATGGATACCTGTTAGGGCAAGGTTCACCTCTGTTCTGGGGCATCGCTGCTGAAAAATGGAGCAATCTGATTGGATAGAGAGTGGTCGCTATCTCGGTTAGCTGAACCGACCTCATGGAGGTCAGCTGAGTCAACAGCTCCTCGGTTATCAATTCATACAGGTAGAATTGATGGAAGTGAGTGCTAGACCCCATCACAGAGCTTCCCCGTCGATCAACAACACCATAATGGACCACTCGATCGTCTGCGCGGGACTAGAAAGCGGCGTGGCAGTCGGCAAGCTCGCGGGACGAGAGGAGTTGACTCCTTGTTGTCCGCCGTGTCGTACATGATGTTCTTTGTTAAATGAGATCACCACTGCGAGAACAAACACACCACAGCCGACCATTGATTGGCTGTATACGATGGTTTTTTATCACTCATTCGATTAGTTCGGGAAGGTCGCTGTGTTCTCGTTCTCTTGGTCGGTCCACTGTTAAAGCATCCAACTGAACCTTGCCCTTAGCACCAGTACGGTATCAGTATACTGATACATAGTATGCCACTTTGCCGCGGTGTTACTGCCATGGGCCAAACCTGTTCCAGGTCACTAACCGATCCAATCTTGACCCTCGCGTGCCTTTTGACCTGCCCCACTATGAATCGACAAATATTTGTGTGCCGATCCAACATGTAGAATCAAGATGCGGCTGATAATTTGGACATGGATGACGTTGTCGTGGGTAATGACAAGGAAGAAGAAAGCCAGCAGTTCCTACATTGTCCACATCGCTGATCCAAGGGAAAGCAAATGACATTTCTCATAATACTCGTGGAGCGGGCGCGGCGTGTAGAGGCCGAAGTGACCGTGCCAGTTTGGTGTCTCGCTGAGTCGATCGCGTAGGGGCACGTATCAAGTCACGATCACGTATCACAAGGCAAGACACAACCACTGGTTGGGAGAAAATGTGAACCTTGGCTACATGGAGCTACGCAAGGTGACGAGCGTGTCCAAGTTAAACGTTGTAAACAACATGCAAAGAGGTAAGCCATCTGGTTGCATGTCTCGCTTTCCTCGGGGCTGGCGTCAATCTTGCATGATCAGGGGGCTCGAAAAAGCTCCAAATCTTGTGGTCCTGCAAGAGCAGACAGGCAAGGTCCTGTTTCCGAAGGATGTTCATAATCTCGTCACCAAGATGCGGACGGAAACGTACACTCACTGGACGAGAAAGTTCGAGTCGCGGAGCTGCTGAGCGACTTTTCTAAGGGCGTTGACAACGCGGTAGAAACGTACAGCGTGAGTACGGGCAGCACAGCATGCATCCCATTCCAGACTTCCCAAATGCGGCGAATGGCAAGTCTGCTTCCTGAGGTCGTGTAAGTCGTAATATTTGGAACGAATAAAAATCGGTGAGTTGGTGAAGTTGGTGTAGTTGGACGAACGGCGGCAGTTGCGGCGGTTACCTACAATGAGGGTCATATAAATGTCGGGCCTTTTTAAATACCAATTTAGTTGAGCCTGACAACAGCAATAGCTGACACCCAAAAAAAACTTTACTCATTCAAACTCAGCTTTATTAAGGCACTACTAGGCGACCGGTAACACGAATTTATAATCGTACTCCTATCGTGACTCGCTCTCGCCGCCTTCATTCACAACTCCACTCGCTGCATCACTTTCTCTGCCGACGGCATCGCCATCTTCGCTGTCTTCTCCATCGCTGCCATCGCCATCATCTCCATCAACTAGCTCGGGCACAGCAGGAAGTGTGTACCTCTCTGGCGTGCGGCGGCGGCGCTTGCTCGCACGACTAGCAGTGATGTCGTCCAGCTGCTTAACATATTCTCTGGGCAGCTCATCAACTCGATAAACCGAGGCAGCTCGGGATGCGGAGTGCCCACAGCTACGTTAATTTTGCGGTCAAACCACTCCAGCGGATTGTTTGTCCGGCTGACGAGTGTCTTGCGTACCCCGTGATAATCCAGGTCTCAAGGTTGTACGTGCGAAGCTAAGTTGCCCAAAAGTACGCCAAATATTTCTTCTACTTTCTGTGCAGAGTAAGCCCGCCCGGCGTCAGCACACGCATGTAGAGAATCCCCAGGCTGTTGATCTTGTCTCGGGGAATGACGGTGAGAACGTTGAGGAACCCTGACGACATTGAGATCTTGATCACCAGTTCGGGGGTTGCGAACCACTTCATCTAGCGGCGGGAGGCCTGCTTGAAGTGGAAGTAGCATCGAATCACGCGTGCCTCAGGAAACTGTACCGCAACAGCATTGTGGAGCCCAGCCTCGAAGTTACAGACCCTGGAATCTGGCTGCATCTGCTCGTCGGCAGTGCCTGAAGAACGTTCCAGCATATGTCCTGCGTCTTCCCCGAAGCGAGAATGCAGAAGACGGGCAGAAACAGGTCCGTTGCGTGTTCATGCACCATCAACTGATAAAAGTAGGTGGGCACATACCGAAAGGTCCCGTCACCAAATAGTGCCGTGCTTTTGTACTTTATTCGCTGGATTAAAGCGGGATGCGCTCAACCCATGATTCGCTCTAGATTGCCATCGACAGTCATCGATTGGGTAGAATTGAAAGAACTGCACCGTTGTCTCGTTGACGAGCGAGAAAGGCGGCACTTCAGCCACTATGTGGATTTCACCGCCGTAGTGTGCACGGCGGACGCGGCAGATACGGTTGATAACTTCATCTTAGTTCGATCCAGTATGCACGATCTTCATGCCCGGCGCGTAGAAATTTGCACTAACTGCGTTTTAGATTGTGCCAGCAGTCATGTCCATGTTGCCCAGCGCCATGCGGTCCACTTGGTCACTCATCGCTAGCGTCACATCTACAGCCGGGACACCAGCTACCGTGACAGCGTCGCGACAGACGTGCACACCGTGACGATCGTAGTTGTTTGTCTTGGTGATAAAGAAGGGCTTTGCAGGGCACCCACGTCTGTAGCGGCTGCAGCGGTAGCTGGTGAGACGCGACGAGACGTGATAACGTGTGAACTTGTACCCGTCATAAATACTGACATCTGCGTTTGTGCTCGCGCATGAGCAAACGCAAGCTCGCCCTGTTGGTGATCATCGTCCGCGCGCTCACGGCTCCGTGAGAAAATCTCGGATTGGTGGTGTTGGTGATGTGATGCCTCCAACAGTGTCGGACGCGACGTATCCGACATTAGCCATGCGACGCCAGCATTCCAGAACGATACAAAGCTGTCTGCCGCGCTCGTGGACCGATCCTCAGCCGGTCCGGGATCTTGCTCGAGGTACATCGCTTGCTCGCCATCTCCCGCGAGACTGTTGCACTCATTATTGGTGCTGGGAGATAGGCGCCATGGCGCTCGCGCTGAATGACTTCATCTCGGCGCTGTGGAGACCACCATGGCTGCCATGGGCGTTGTCAACTAGGGTTAGCTCGCCCACACGACTGCTGCCGGAGTATTTTGAACGGCTGGCGTTGATGAGCTGGCGGATGTCGTAATGGCCTCTGGCAGGTTCACAGTCAGCGCTAGACTCAGCGCTAGACTGCATGCAAAGCAAAGCGCCTTGCGATTTGTTGACGTAGTATGACAATGCATGATTGGCTGCTTGGTTGATGGTGTCGAAACGAAAGTGGGATGACAGGTGTGCTAGTCAAATTTGCGAATGTTGTGTTTAGCGGATAATTCACCAACTTCACCAACTTCACCAACTCCACTGACTTCATAACTAGAATCAACCGACTCTTTTTCCCACCATTTTTTGGAATTTTTGAGAATTTGTGGCGAGCTCCGGACTCTTCCTCACAGAGATTTACGTGGGGTAATTACGGTGGTAGACATTTTACGCACCTTTTGTACCACTCTAAAGTTGGTGTAAGTAGCAAGAGATGAGATGATAACGCGACTACACAAACAGGATAAAGAGACTACACAGTACCAAACATGGGGTACTACTACCTCTGTTCCATATTAATGTGTGCACTTGCATTTTTTAATCTTGATCTTGTTCCGAAACAATGTGTGCATTCGGTGTTGATTGGATAAAATAGTCCGTAGATTAGGTGACATACTCAACAGTTAAAATGCACCATTTTCATCACCAACTCAGCATTGGTGGTGCAGGCAGTGCTCCTCAATGGCCGTGAAAGGCAGTAATGCCTACAAAATCCGACACATGGGTAAGGACAAGATCATCAGAATGTGTGGTGAGCTTCCATCGTGCGTCGAATGGCCAGTAGAAACGTACATGTGTGCGCATAACGCTCTAAATACTGAATACGTGGTCTAAAGTTTTAATCTTTAGCATTTTGACACTAAAATTATCTCTAAATCACACTTTCATTTGATTGGCTAAAATGCATCTCATTTGATGACCACTGATAGGTGGGTAACTACATTAACCCCCCTAAACCCTAAACAAATAACCTAAAAACACTATTTTCACCCCCAAATCTAAGAAATCCGAGGCAACTCCCGCTTTGTGTAATTTGCCGCGGCATCATTGTGTTGTCGGTCATGTTTTTAGAATTTTGAGTAAACGTTTTTTGATGATTTTTTCGAGATATTCTAAATTAGGTTAAATTGAGCTCGCGGAAAATGCTGGTATTTACGGATAAAAGCATGTTATGCGAAGCCCCGGCAGATACACAGAGAGCAAATGCACAGCTTTTCTGTGGTGAGCTCCGTTTCTCAAAACAAAATTGCTCGAAATTTTATGTGTTTTAGTTAAGTGCACACATTAATATGGAACAGAGGAAGTATGTACCAACGAAACGAATTCGGCATAATTAGCTACATCCGTACAGTGTGCATCTACGCATTAGATAATTAAAAGGAATGCCATTGCACATATTGCGCTAAACTAGCTCCTCTTCAATGCAAACTCGAGGGAGGGTATTTGTCGTGAAGCTAGGATCAATGCTTGGCTTTCCTGTATTGCTGCTGGATAGCTGGAAGCGGTACGGAATATGAGCGCTCCCATTAACGCCGTCTCCTTTTCGATGAGATTTGCTCGATTCTGTCGAATTCGCTTTCGTTTCTCTGCTGTTGTTTCTGGATCGAGCACGACAGGTGCTAAAGCAGACTGCGCCACGTTACGGTATATGCACCAGCGCGGGTGGAAGTCTGAAGGCTTCAATTTCCCACATTTAGACTGAGAATATATAACATGTGCAAGCACGGAATACCGTGTGTTGTTGTATAAATGCCTGAGCATACAGATCTTGGTTGAAGCTGAAAGTGAAGTTCACATTGATGGATTTCATATAAATGGATGACGTTGACCACGCGCTCAAATATGCTATCTTTTATGCATGACGTTGCCGTACTTGCGCATTTGACAACTCTATCCTATGTTTATGGATCGACAGCCGCCACCAATGAATCATTTTGCAAAAACGACTCAATAGATCAGAGCGTGAGTTTGTGATCCATCTATTACATGTGGAATGATATCCTTCCACCCGCGATATTGCTTGCATTCCAAAGTGCAAAATGTTGTTATTTCAGCATCTGACAATGCGCTGTTTCAAGATATCAAGCCACACTTCATCTAGATAGGCGGCTTCAACGCAAGATAGTGAATGCAATTGCTTATGATGGTGTTCATACTCATATTCCGTTGTCGATCTTGTTAATATCAGAAATTTCCCGCAAAAAGCTCTATGATGAGAAGAATCTTTCCATTTTGGTGTTCTGCATATAGATCTGTCAGGATCAAGAACCCCTGGAAACGTACAATATGAGCTCTTGCGTATGACTCCCGTCTTTTATCACATGCCATATACATAGCATTACTGGTATATTTGCAAACACGATCTCCAATGAGTTCAACAAAGCCAAATCACAGTCGACTAATATTAGTTGTGGTATTTCAATGGAGTTGCAAACCATAATATCCTTCAATTGATTTAAAACCCAGGTATAATCTTCTTTTGTCTCGCCCCTCATGAGTGCTTGCGCAAAATGGATCGTAGAATTCATACCAGTGCAGCCGATAATGTTAAGCAAAGGCATGTCGAACGCATTCGTTTTGTAGGCACAGTTCATCATGATTATATCGGGATTGTTCTTGAAAATATGAACCACTTCACAGTGGTAAAGCAACTGTGACAAGTAGGCCTCCAACCGTCGGTTGAGGATCTCGGTTTGGACCTTTTACCCTCGTTGGGTTTAGGACGGGATCCCTGTGAAGGACCCCGATCCCTCTGGGTTATTGAGTAATTGGGTGAAGCTTGGTGGGTGTGGGCCTGTACCGAGGGATGGGTAGGAGTGGTAGTTCAAGGTAGTTCATGTATAGAGTAGGACAAGACAGTCTCGAATAAGCAGTCTTTTGCGTAAGTGCCTTCGCGCTTCACTCGGAACCGCCGAGGCTCATACTCCCTTCCGTATGCGTCGAACGTACACGTTAAACGACGGAAAAGGCGAGGATCACCACCAAGGAAAGGCAAGGACCGCCCAGGCTCGAAGCCCGCGCGTGTGAAGGAAGGAGATCCCAGAGACTGGGATTTTCTAGAAGGCGGAAAGAACTCCGGCGATTGAATATCGCACAAGACCACCACTACTCACTCCAAGTGCTCGGATCGCATACGATCCCTGAGCCCTAAGTGCTCGGATTGCGTGCGATCCTTGAGTCCAAAATGCTCGGATCGTGTTCAATCCTTGAGCTCTAACGTGCTCGGATCGCATTCGATCCTCGAGCCCAAGCTTCTATCTCTCGACTTAACTTTGGATCCCAGCGAATTCCGCTTGGAATCGATCCGTGTCCCGCCAACGGGTACACAGTGTGAGGCGTCTAGGCCTGTCCGCGGATTATCGCGTTGACGGTCAAGGTGAACAAGGCGACGTAACCCCCTCCAAGGACGGCAGGACCCTGCGGTAAGCAGTCTTTTGCGATCACTTCACCACATCATCTGAAGCAAAGAACAAATGATACAGTCGATCATCCATATCTTTCTGAAATGCCACGCTAAAACCACCTTCGTGTAACAATTCCAATAGATACTCCGACCGAGCCTTGCCTGGTGATACTCCATCGTTTGCGGCTTTGCATCGTTAATTGTAAATATCACGATGAGTGATAGACGAGCTTGGGTCGGCAGCTAGAATTCAAGCCAAAGTCTGACTTGCACTTGTCTGTTTGCGCATCGACAGCAATAGCTTCTTTGATGGATGGGATCATATATGCCTGCCGATGAGCAGGATGAGATGACAGTGCACTAGTTGCCGGGTGATCGTGTGTTGATTGCTTTCCTTGGTACACGAGTCTCCACCTACCATTAGCACTTGGTAGAATAATCACATTGAACAATTGCACTGACGGGCACAGTATTCTGCGAGTCCGAGGAAAGGATCTTGAACTTCGGTTGTTCATATCTATCGCACTCGAACTCGACCAGTCTGCGCCGCCTCTTCTGTCTGGTATTGAACGTCTTTTCACCACAGCATATCCGTGATTACGAGCATAAGCATTTAATGCATCTTTTGCTGCATCAAGACTCTCAAAAATGATGCTGGATGGCAAGGGAGTTCCCATGACCCGCAACCTTCAGACATGAGGTGACCTGCCTGTGTCGTAGCGCGCGTTTTCCACAATGAGAGACCAGAGGTGGCAAAATACGCAACGCCTTCTTTTGATAGCGAGCGCTTTGTAGCTAATTATGCTGAATTCGTTTCGTTGGTACATAGTACCCAATGTTTGGTACGGTGTAGTCTCTTTATCCTGTTTGTGTAGTCGCGTTATCATCTCCCTAGCAAGAGCCTTTAACAAATACAACCACTGTATGTATAAAATACAGTACACCTTTTACCATTCAAGTTCGCGAGATTGACGTTCAAGTTCGCAAGCAAGGAAACATTCAAGTTCGCAAAACCTCTCATATTAGATTATCAATATATCCAATACCCTCTAAAACCGATAGACGTTAGCGTGGCACAAAACCGTTAGCGTGTCCTTAGTGACCAACAGGCATGTTCTGGAGATCTAAAACTCGAACATGGAATTGGAGCGTGTGGCGGCAGCATCTTTTACAACACTCATCGGTGACGATCTCAGAGAGGAGGAGATCCGAGGCGAGTTTCATGTACTCCATACGATGCTCCGTCATCGTCGTGTTAGGTGGAACGCAAAGAATTCCATCACGATGGAGACCGAAAAAACGCTTCACAGCCGATTTGTAGGTCGAAAAAAAGTTCTCAATGGGGTTTTACGTGGGTGAGTGTGGGCTGAGACGCAACAGCGTAGCTCCCTCAAACTCGCTCTCATTAAATACATCCTCTACATACGTGTAGCACGGAGCGTTGTCCAACACAAGGACGACTTCATCAAGCGCCGTTTGCTCTTTCAGAGACCGCAGTAAACGCCTCACATAGTCATTGGCATCGAGCTATCGAAATGCGCCAAAACGACGCTCCCAGTACGCCAGTCCATTGGCCGACACACACGCAATTACATGCATGTTCTTGCCCGTGACGGGAAGTGGCGCTTTACTGCTCTGGTGCCACTCTTGCTCCAGCCGCGACTTCTGGAACTCCACAGGTTGAAGTTCGTATCATCAAGATAGAAAATCTTTTTTCCAGCCGCTTGATAATCGTGAAGCGTCTCGAGGTAGTCGCGACGCTTCTGTTTGTTTTCTGGAGTGTCCATGTATTGGGGCTCCCGATTGGGCGCTTCAGCGAGTAGCAGCGGCCATCAAGAGCCCGCCTCACGGTCACAGTGGCAACTCTAGTGTTAAAGCGGTCTTCAATACTGCCAACCATTGATTGCAACGTGAGCTGGCAATTGTTGGCCAGCATGCGCTCAAGGTGGTCCACATGCTCTTGCGTTACATTGGCGTAGCGCTTTCCACCCCAATTATTGGTGCTGGGTGTCCACGTGCCTGAGGTCTCAGCTTTCAGTACCCAGCCACGAGCAGTGCTGATAGGAATGTCGTTAAGGGCGATCACAGATTCCCAGTCGTCGGCGTCTTGTGCAGCCGCGAGGACTCGGCGTTCGTCTTTAAGAGGGTGGCGCTTGTACGGCATAATGAGTCCTTGG
>JAADVW010000077.1:0-74663 GCA_023335875.1 Elongisporangium prolatum
TCATGCTATCCGATGACTGGCTAAAAATAATTCATTTACGGAACTCATGCCGCACCAACGCATCCCACTCAGGAACACTAACGCCTACCGCGCCGAGATCTTCGCTGGGTTCAAAAGCCGCACAGACCAAGGAAGTGGGCCTGTGTGAGCACGCGCGGTCCATCGGCATGTCTCCCAAAACTCTGTGGAACTGGGTGCAGCGGGCAGAAGGGATTGCGGTTGCTGCTGTAGTTTCCCCCCGTGCACTCACCGCTGGAGGCAGTGGAAGAGTTTCTCCCACTGAGTCCATTGAGGATGGGTACGTGAAGGATTTACGGCGCGAGGAAATGGTCGTATCACGCATCATGATCGTGGCAGCTGCAACCGCAGTCCTACCAGACGTGATGCAGGACAAAAGCCCAGCTGCAGCCATGAGCTGGTGTGATCGGTAGGAAAATAATATTGATATATGTCATTTCAACGTTTAAGGCTAATTTGTTTATTTAGATTTATGAAAAGGAACAACTTGACTCTTCGCCGCATCACTTCCAGTGGCCGCCAAACCAGAGCAGAAATGCAGCAGCTACGAGCTGTGTTTTTGTACGAAGATACGAGAATACGCACGCGGCAACGTGATGGATCTCACCAGCGGCCTGTCAGGCCGCTCTCGCGTCTACAATACGGACCAAACAGCAGTGTTTGGAACCACTACACTGCTTCCCACAGTGGAGTCAGTAGGGGCGAGAGTGGTGCCGGCGCTGACTGGTGGCTCCAGCATGGACCGAGTGACTGTCGCGCTTCTCATTCGCGCGGACGGTTTGATGCTGCCACCGCATTAGGTCTTCAAGGGTGCGCCAGGCGGCTCTGTTGAAGCTGAGGTCCGCAACTTGGCGCCGCCTGACGTCGCAACTTTCTCGGTCCAGAGCACGCGTGGTTGACGAGCGCGTCATGCAGGAGTGGATCGATAGGGCGCTCAGCCGTGTATCGTTTCCCACTCTCTGCTGCTCTTGGACAAAATGAAAGTTCATGAGATGGCTAGTATTGTAAATAGTATAAACAATCTGTGTGTTGATGTGGACCACATCCCTGCAGGTTGTACTGGTGTGGCCCAGCCTCTGGACGTGGGCATAATGGGCCCATTCAAGCAGTATCTCCGTAGAAGCTTCTGCGACCAGCTGATCATCCACGGCATCCTTAACGGATCGACAGAGCGCCGCCGACTCATGTTCGAGCGCTCTATCGAAGCAATCCGCCAAATCAGCCAAGAAACCATTGAAAACGCCTTTGACAATTCTTTCCGATAGAGTAATCTGATTGGCTAAAAAGATTTTTTTCTTTCCATATCTATTTTTCCAAAATTTGTTAAAAAGAGTCTGAAAATTCAGACTTCTCCATCTTTCCGCGTTTTGCGTTAACGGGGGATACGCTGAAATGGGGATTCTTTGTGGGACGGAGGGAGTATACTTCAACGGTATGATCAGTTAGATTGTCGGACATGCAGTCGTGAGCGCGGTGACGTTGCGCGCGAAGCGTAGTGTAGTGAGAAATAGCCTTCCTGCCATAGACTTCGCCGATCTATGGCAGGCTAATGTCCAAGAGCGTTATTTTTCCGGGAAGATGTATCTCGAGTCTTAAATTGCCTCTCTGATCCTTGGTGGCAAAGAATTATAACGTATATACATTTAACGCTGATGCCAGTATCGCTATTTACAAGCGAGCTCTCTCTGGTAAATGTGGCAATAAATACGAATCCAGCAGGTCTCGCTTCACCAGAGAGCAGTCCAGAAGGAGATTGATGGGTCCAGCGCCACGTTGGAGTGCGCCTTTAGGACGAAGATGAAGCCCAGTACTACCAGCAGACCCAAGCACACGAGCGCCACCAGCAAGAAGCGCAGCATCAGGAAAAGGAAGATGCCCTGCACAATGTCTTTGGCCTGGCCCTTGAATACCTTGAGCGACTTGGGCACGTTGCTGTCCTGGCGCACGATGGCAGCGGGTGGCGGGTGTTCCTTCGCTGAGGCTGCTGCTGCGAAGCGGTACAGACGGCTGGACTGGAAAAGGGATCGAATCGGGGTCGTGGGCTTGGTCGCCTCGGTCACGCGCAAGCGGTTGCAGAGCTCTTTGGGTGGCGCCATGGCGTCGCAGTCGCAGTGAGTCAATCAGTGGTCTCGTGGGCGCCAACCTGTAGAAGAGCTGATGCGGCGGATGTCGGAAGCAAGCAAGTGGATGTGGTCAGCATGCATGCTGGTCTTTGTTCCACTTCCACCCCTTTATATAGAAGCCAAAATATCAAAACTGGGTTTAGGCCAATAGCAAATTTGAATGAATCCAATTGAGAGAACGCACCTTTTTATGTCCGATTAATCGAGAAGTTCACCCTTTTTTGGAAGCATGCATGAGTGCATAGCGAGGCTGCTGGGCATCATCACGGGCATGTGGTCTGATGATGCGGCTGGGCCTTCTCTGTTTTTCCTTCACCGCGAACCTTCTCAGTAGGCGTTTAGGGCGTAATCGTGAGAACTGTGTGGCCATTGGCGTCGAGAGAGATCGCGGGCATCCTGCGGCGCCATGGTGCAGCACTTTGACTGGAGATCGCCTGGCTCAGGTCCAGGAACAGTGACCGCAGCAAAATCTCCGCCAGTGACGCGTCTTCGGCCTCCGAAGCGACATCGAAGCAGACAGCAGTTGAGTGCTGAAGCAACATGGAGCTGGCTTCACTCACGAGATGCTCACGCAGAGCGTCGTCGTAGAAAAGCTTGCGGCATTCGTGGATCGTAATCCGGTGAACAGGAACCACTTCGGTAGCTTCACTGGTTGCACTGACGACCGAGAGAATCCGACGAGGAGAAGGACCAATAGGAGGAAGTTGCAACGCACTCAGCTCATCTGCCAGCGAGAATGAGTTGTACTGCGGCCGTGGATGCAGGTTACTCACATCAGGAGACGCTTCGATAGGTTGTTGAGCCATCGTTGCTGCTGGAAATGTTGCGTTGAACGAAAGGCTTTGCCACATGGCCTCGACACGATCCACGTCTTTCCTCTGGAACAGACTCAAGTACTCTGGTTGGCCTTCGTGACAGCTCAGCAAGTGCTCCGGCGGCTGCTCGGGGCTCAGACTTTGCAAATTGTCGGCTTTCATAGCTGAACTCAGACTCGTTTGCGAAAGCACGAGCTCCACATTCTTCATTTCGGTCAAATACGAAGGTGTCTCGCTCAGTTTTCGAGACGATTTGGGGAGTGGAACGATCGCAGTGCCTGCGTTCATCAAAGGCACGAGTTTCTCTATAGGACACTTGACTAGGGATGGGAGGCTGTGTGGAACGATAGATGGCTCTATAGTGCTCGCGATGTCTTTCTTGACTCGCGATGCGGCCGATGAACTTTTACTACCGACGACTGCCGTTTTAGTTGCATTAACACTCGCCATCCATTGTTCACGCAAGTTGTGGTATCGGGTCAAACACGTACTGCATACTGGTTGGGACTCGTAGAACTGGTTTCGGTCCCGCTTGCTCGTTTGGTGCTGCAGATGAAACCCCAAGGCCGCCGAGAAATCCGGAAAGCCGCTCATGAGACTCATGTCTGGCGTAGGAGAGATGAAACACCGGTCAAAGAAGTCGCAGCTGAGGATGATCTTCTTCATGAGAAAACCGCTCGGCTCGGGCTCGAAATACTGTGTCTTCTGGCTGTCGTCGCTGTTATTGTCCAATCTGGAGCAGTATCTCCCAGCACACCGCCACCGTTTCCCACCACGCTCAGACACCGGAACTAAAGACTCAAGTCGATTCGGGGCTGAGTTCGCTCGAGACATGACCGTAGTAGCCGCTAAGGACATTGATCCGGATGTACGACGCTGAAATGCTTTGACTTGGAGGAGCCACCAGCGTCCGTCGCTATCCTGAAGCAGATCCAGCGCCAGTTCCGTCAGGGTAACCGGCAACAGCTTTTCCAATATGCACTTGAACGTCGTCGCGAGTAGCCGTGGTTCCTGCCACGACTGGGCAGTGGTGCACTTGACGATCTGACAAGACGTCTCGTCCGTCGAGTCGGTGACGTCTGTATCATGGTTGCTACTGGCGCTTGTAATGATCCAAATTGACGTCAGTTCCTTGTTTCGACACACTGTCCGAGCGATCCAGGCATTTCGATGTCCCGAGTGACTGTTACCCTTGCAAGGGATAAACTTCTGGATCGCGCGATACGTCGCCGCATCGGTCTGATTGTCATCAGAGTCAGCCCGGTGGCGCCAAAATGTGTCGATCGTTTGCACCAGCTTCTCGTCAGTTTGGATCAGCTCGACGTGGTTCTTCCGGCAATCCGTTTCATCAGCCAGTTTCCAGACGGCACGAGCATCGGGTCCCTCGTTGGATTGTCCAGTCGATGCGAACATGTGAAGAATAGTAGCTCGTTGACTCAGGAGCTGTTTTTCCGTCGCAAAATGCCGCACACACAGAACTCGATCAGCCTTATCATAGTCTTTGGTGTATATAAGCACCACCTGCACGCTCTGGCCTTTGCCGGATCGAAGCAAAGTCGCAGGCAAGTCGAGGGGGAAATTCGGCAGAGTTTCCAAGTCTGAGCTATTTCCATGGACGCTACGCATTTGTTCCGCCAGCAGCTGGAAGAATGCGAGACCAGGCTGATACGGGGTGTAATATTCGTTCTCCACGTAGTTTGCTGCGTTAGCGAGAGCCCGATAGCGTCGAGCTTTGGCGTCTTGGATTGCCGCAGGGTTTAGAGGCGCAGCTAATAGGGGCAATCGAGATTGCTCATCCAGCTACAAGAGTTACGCCTACGTTTACTGGTAAACAAACGGAAATTTTTTCTTGAGCTCACCTTTCGTGTTGCAAACTGCTTGAGTGAGCTCGATTGTGTGGGCTGCAAAGCATGAACCGTTAGCGTCTTCCGCTTCTTTTTCTTCTTACGGTGAATGCGCTTGGCGTTCGCTCCGGAGCACAAAGCAGGATCTGCATATAACTCCTTTAGCCACGCCGAGTAGGCGTCTTTGATCGGCTCACTCTCCTGTTCCATCGTCTTTGTGCATAATCATCACTCGGAAAAGTCTATTTATATTTGGGCTTTTCGTGAGACGATGGCTGTGAGTTGACGATACATACATTCACAGTCTCTATAGTCCGTAGGCGGAAGGATCAAACTCTGTCAGCGACGTGATTATGGCGTCCGCGTGGTGGAAGAGCTCGGCCCGTTCCTCTGCCGTGGTATAAATTCGCGTATCCGGCACAGCAACGGTGAACGCATGGGCGGCCTTGCCGGCCGTCACACCCATAGCCGAGTCCTCAAACACGATACAGTTAATAGGCTCTTCGGCTGACGGTAGCGAGCCAAGCAGTCGTTCCGCTGCGAGGAGAAAGATGTCTGGCTGGGGCTTACCGCGCTTCACTAGCGGGTCATCACCCGTGACAATCGCCTGGAAGTACGAGAAGAGCTCCTCGTGGTGCTTGCGCTTCACGGACACTGCCGCTGCGCTGGAGGACGTCGCTAGCGCCTATGATGCAATCAATCACATCCAGAAGCTGTCTCATTGCAAGTCCTCTAAGACAAATTAGTCACTCACCAGCGGCACTTTGCGCTCCGCGAGCGTGCGTAGAAGCTCAAGCGCGCCAGGCAACGCCTGCACTCCGGGCATCATCTCGTGCATGTGCGCTTCCCACTGGAGCGCTACCTCTTTGGGCGTGATGAGTCCGTGCAGCTCCAGTGCATCGATGGCCATCTGCGTCCATTCCTGGCTGGGTCGGCCCAGGAACGTTTTGTGAAGCGCCGTGGAGTGCGCCTTGCCAAAGACCTCGACAGTCTTGTGGATGGCTCGCTGACTGATGCCCTCCGTGTCCAGCAGTGTGCCATCTAAATCGAAGATCACGCCTCGCACGGGCTCTTGGGGCTTGGCCATCTCTTCGAGAATGAGCGATTCATTCCGCTTGGGGAATTGACAATGGCAGCCATTTCCACCAATGGGAGTGCAGCTGGATATGTGACATGTGCAGCACACGCATGTCAGCCGCAGATTTCAGTTCCCCAACAGCATCGGGTAAAGCCTCAAGAGGCTTTATTAGCTGCGCATCGAATGAAGAAGCTGTTCCCACTCACATTCACTACTGGCTTCACTGTCGGCCAGGATGTATGTCCCCCGTCCACGGATATCAAGTCTCGACCAACCAAAGCAGCAGCAGCATGAAAATGAGAGTGATGGTTGTATTCACTGGAATGATGGTAATCGTAATTACGCGAGCAAAATCGCTCTGCGCATCAGAACAGAGCTGGCATCATGAAGCGGAGTATGTCACACCACTTTTGTGGCCAAATGGCCGCCATCCCTTGAGAAGTATCCGACCGACTGACTGACATGCATGCTACTGCATCTGTTGTGGCTGGGGATCTCAACAGCTCTTCAGCTGGGTGGGATCGTAGCGCTGCTGCTTGCTGCTGTGCTCTGCGTGACGCTGTCTGCGGCCCTGTATCCAACGCAATGGGGGCTTTTCGTGCGTACGTAGTGTATGCTTTCAGCTGCGCGCCTCTTTTGTGCGAAAAGGCGAGTAACCTGAACTGTGTGTGGATCGTGTAGTGCTTCCGTACGTGCTGTTACCGGTAACAGCAGCCGCGTGTGCTGCGTTGGGTGAAGCTGAGGACATGAGGTGTGCTCGCCAGTTCGCTGGCTTTACATCATTGCGCTGACCTGATCTCTTCTGGCTCGTATTTTCAGTGTATGGACGAGCTTTGGCTGCTTTCTGGAAGCGTTTTTCTGGGTCTCGACTGTCGCTGTCCCATCGATCCTCTACCGTGTCGACGCTGTGAGTACAATAGCGCACAGTAATCTCCATCGCCCAACGCCGTGCTTACATGTGTGATCTTCTCATTCTGTTGTTGCTACATAACAGATCAATGCGGCTCAGTTGCGATGGCTTTTGGCATCCGACGGCTTGGTGTTCGTCTCGTTTCTAGGCCTCGCTTGGCTCAACTCTGGCGACTACTGATAGGTCTGTACAGCCCCTATGTGAGCCCCTGGAGCTCTGTCTGTTAACTCCCATTCAAGTATGCATCCCGTTCACCGTCTCCAACTCTTGTAATTCGCTTTGCATCTCCCATTCCAGTGCCAGAGTCTCGCTCAGCCCGTGGCTTCCACAGAATCTTTCGACGCCCCTCCACTCCATTTTGATATCCAAGTGAGAAAAAACCTCACGACATACAAAATGCAACACAATTACCGGAGCCCAGGGTTTTTTCGTAACCAACAGACAGATACGATCTTGTCACAATCGAATCGGCGTCGGACAAAAGAGAGACCATGAGTACGATCTCTGTGGGCTCGGCGGGCAAAGTGGGCGAGGGCGTCAACGCCTACTACGTGTACAAGGTCTGCTCCGACATGTTCTCTATCGAGCCGCTGCAGGTCGACCGACGGTACTCGGACTTCCTCTGGCTGCACAACCAGGTAAGATCAACGACCCGCATGGACCTCACCACTCGGCTCTCTGACTGCGTCTCTGCAGCTGTCCAAGCAGTGCGCTGGGTATATCATCCCTCCTCTGCCTGCCAAGGTCGTAGGTCTGCTGCAGGGTCCTGAGTTCCTGGAGCACCGTCGCCTGGGCCTCGAGCGATTCCTGCGCAAGGTCGTGGAGCACGACGAGCTCAAGAACACCAACTTCTTCAAGAGCTTCCTCGAGTGCTCGCCCGTGGAGCTCACTGCCATCAAGGCCGAGTCTCGCGACGCGATGCCCTCGGCCATGGGCGCTGTGACGCAGAAGACGCAGGCGCTCAATAGCTGGTGGGGCAAGGCTTACCAGCGCATGACGGAGAACGAGAAGGTCAAGCAGCTGGCAGCCAAGGCCGGACGCGATATCTCCAGCAGCACCACGATTGAGGACCCAGAGTTCGATCGCGTGCTTAAGTATGTGGGTGAGCTCTTTGCGCATGTGAAAAGTCTGCAGACCAAGGCCCAGAACGCGCATCGGCAGAACAAGCTCTCGGCCGGCGCCTACTGCGAGCTTATCGAGTGCATGAGCTCAGTTGCCGACATCGAAGAGACATTCTCGGACATGCAAACTTCGGATTTCAGCGCTGTGCTGTCGCTGCTGGACACTCGTGCCCGCCAGATCGATGCCGAGTTGGCTATGTTCTCGTCCTCCGTGGACGACTTCGCGCGCTGGGTCGGAGCTGTCGTGAACGCCGTGAACGTGCGAGAAGACCGACGCTTCGTGTACCAAGCCAAGCTGGCCGCCAAGAACAAGACAGCGGCAAGTGGTGCTGGCGGTGGCACTACGACGGCGGATGCCGTCGACGCCAAAGAGGAGTTTGAGCGGGTGCACTCACGTGTCATGTCGGAGATTGAGCGGTTTCGCGCTGAGAAGGCCACAGAGCTGCGCAAGTTGTTCATGGACTTTGCTGCGCTTCAGGCACGCTCGACGGCCGAGATGAGTGCAGTCGTGACCTCCAGCACCGAACTGTTGGCCACCCCGCTGTCAGACCGAATGGCGGCGACCCGCTTCAAGTCGTCCTTTTCGCTGCCGAACCCTGGTGAGCACAAGCGCCGACCGAGCGAGATCGAAGCAATGCTGCTCAACATGACCGTGCGTTCTAATTCGCCTGAAGCAGCGACAGAGAAGCCGACCGCCAACGAAGCAGACCCAGCCAACGGAGCCGAAGTTCCGTATGCAGACGTCTCTCTCTAGGTCCATTTGACCAGTCAAAGCCTCTCGGTTGTGTCAGTAAGGGCGTAATATTTCGTGTTTCTGTATTGGCTCTCTACTCGTGAGCTTGCGTGCCAATCGCATCCACCTTCGTGGAGAAATCTCCATTGCTCGCTGCAGATGTGGTTGCGTTGGAGTTCACATATCCGTACACTCGCTGTAATATGGCCGCAGTAGTCGCTATGTCCTCATCGCTGCGCACAGAACAACGGTCAATATAGAGCATCGCTCGTATGTGCTGAGAGCTAGTTCACCTGGTATCGTGATTGTACCACCACTTTGAGCCTCCAGGTGCGTGATCCTATTTATTTTACACATACAATTGATAGCTCAGTGGACTTCATACTAGTACTAGAACCTTCAGGGTGAAGAAGGACCTTCATGAGAACACTTGCGAGTCGCAGACACGACGCAGCGATCACAGGTGGAGGCAGATCCAGTGCATTTGCATCAAAGTGCACGTCGGTCGCGAGTTGCACAGCGCAATGGGCTGTGGCATCGGAGAATCTACCGAGACATTCATGAGTGATAGATAAGCTTTAGGTTCCACGGCGAGTGGCTTGGAGTATTAATACCCAAGTACGTCGGCATATCGGAGCACAAAGTGGAATGGAAGCACCACTTCCACGTCAAATTGCAGAGCACGTAGCACAGTCTGCTCGGCGTTAATTAGACAGATCTTGAAATCTGTATAGCGCTACGAGTCAAGATCAAGTCAGGGGGGTCCTTAGAATGCGCACGAGCCGAGTCCTCCAAGATGGCCTACCGTGCCGGTGCCTAGCGGCTGGGCTGTGTCGAACATGGCTGCGTGGAGCACATTGACTACGCTTCGTACCGAGCGCGGCGCTTCACAGACCTATGAGCGCATCGTGATCTCTGCAATGAGCCCTCATGACAGTGAATACAGCCTTGGCTTGCTGTTGTACCTTGGTCGCAAGCAGCAAACATGCGCCCGCGAGAACGCGGGCGTCGGCGTGCACATCAGGACTACACGAGCACACGCATTGGCCCTTCACGTCCCATGCTGTATCCAAACCACCAAGCAATTATCACCTTCCTTCTAAGTGCGAGCGTTCTCTGCAGCAGCACTAGCGCCGTGGTCGTCACAGTCTGCAGCAAGTTAATGTCACCATTCGTTTGAAAGCACCACAATGAGAGTTACAAACAAACGCACCTGATCCACAAGCAGCGGCGTTGCGCAATGCACGAGGAAGAATGCCAAGTCGGTCTTCGTGGCATCCAGAGGTGCCAGCGAGGGAGAGCGCTTCGCCAAGGTCTCCACGAATTGCATGATCAAGGCTGGATTATAAAGTCAGAAGACTTTAATTCCCTAAAATACCCATCCAAATGGATGCAATATATATTATTTTAGTATATTATGGTGGACACTTTAATTAATTCTAGAAACCATGCCACTAAGAGAATAATAATCGTATTTTAATAAAATACATGTATACAAGGATCATTTATCACATTTCTGGTAGATACACTTTGTTGCTGATCTCCTCCTGCATCTGATAGCGCGAGAGAATGAGGCAGGAACAACGCACCACGAGCTTCTGTCGCCACTCTCCGTCGTCTTGGATCACAAAATAGTATGCCATAAGGCTCTTTGGGTCCTGGTACCAGCCTGATCGGCCCTGGATCGTGCCCGGCATGGCGCCCAGCACACCGCATTTCAAAGCTTCCTGGTACAGCGCCATGCGGAACGCCTGGCGAGCCTGGTGGCCTCGAAATATTGACTGAATCCGCGTGACTGCCTTCATTCGTCGCATCTGTTGGATTAATCAAGAGGTTGGTCGCCAAATAAGAGCAAGTCAAAAAGCACATGAAGACACTCACCTTGGCCGCTGTTGTGGGGCGTGGAGACCGATAGGTGGACTCCCTCCGCACTAGACTCCTCTGGGCTTCTTCAACTTGACCAATCAGCTCTTCGAAAAGCAACACGAGCTCTCTCCTTGTATCAATGTCTTGATCCAGATCTGCATCGCTCTCACTCGTTGCTATATTTTCAGGTACTTCTGGGTCAGCCATAGTGACTACTTCTGCAGTGACTTCTTCCACAACGTCCACAACGTCTGAAACTTCAGCTGGCTTGTCCTCAATTGTGGCTTCTTCCGTGGACTCCGCAAAGCCTTCGTCGTCATAACTCTCTTCATTCGAGCCATTTTGGATTGGATCCGCTACGTTGACCTCTTCAAAATCGGAAAGAATAATAACAGGTTCCGATACCGTCAACGTTGGAACGTGATTTAAACTTGAATGGGAGCTATCCGGTGGTGATGAAATGGGCGAAATTGCAGGGAAAGTGTGTCTGCGTCCATTACTGATCTCCACCCCAAGACTGCTTTTGCTCGGATCTTGGCGATCGATCGGCCGTGCCCATTGAGAGTCTTCAATAGGGCAGGCTAAGGCCTCTCGCTGCGTTGTCTGTGTGCTGATTTCGATCGAGTCGCTCGTTGGCTTCATTGCCTCTGCTGCAATCCGTTGCGCTTCATGAAAACTCGTTGCGCCCTCAAAACAAATTACTTGGTCCAAATGAGGTTGCTTAGCGTCTTCGACATCGTGGTGAAGAACCAAAGGCTTGATTGACCGAACTGGGGAGACCTCGGTAAGCTTGGTTGTTCCACGAACGTGAGCACTCTTGGGAGCCGAGGTTTGTTTAGGCTTTAGTGGGGAGTTGGCAAGTGCACTGGACATCTTGGAGTCGACAACACGCGACGAAATAGGCCGAGACAGTTTCGGGGACGCGCGCGAAGCTGCTTCGACGCTTTTGGCTGGTTGCCAAGACGGAGAAGTCTTGGCACCCTCGATTGGTTTTGGGCGATTGGGTGGTACTTTTCTTGAGGGTGAACCTTGACATTCAGGTAGAACAAACTTTTTCCGAGCGTGAGGTTTCGCTTTCGGGATGCCGCCGGTGAATGCGGATTTGCTGAATACTCGATCCGGAGACGGAATTTGAGCCCGCAATCCAGTCGTAGCGCCAATGGATCGTCGAGGGAGCTCTACATCCACAATTTCCAGCTCGACTTCAGTAGGGGCACCAATCATTAAGGCCTTGATCAAATCGTGTTCATGCACTCGCTGCAGGTGGAATTTCTTCGTCCATTGATGACGCTCTTGCTCCGTCTTGCACATGGCCAGCTGCGCTTCTCGTTTGTTTTCTGCTGCGATGCATTGCTCGATAACCTGCAAACGCTTGAGCGAAATTGCATTCGGTTTGTTGTGCCGCATCTCGATAGCTGGAAGGAACACGTTGCCAACCATGCGGTTATTCATCTCAGACTGTCGTCTCTGCTGCTCATGAGACGCACTAGCGAGAAGAAGCTTGTATGGATCGCTAGAATCCATCAGTCCATTCATATGGCATGCGAAATCGAACCGAGGACACGCTCACAAAGACGAAAGAGCCGGCTGCCGCGACCTGAAGCGGAAAGTCTCGTCACAATTGTTGAGGCCTATGAATAACTTAAACTAATGTAGCCAAGCCAAAGAGCGATATTCGCAAAAATAGTGTGTGGCGCCGATCCAAGCAAACCTGGTTTGATTGAGTTCAGCAACAAAAGCAAACAGAGCAACGTACGCTTCTGGTTGACGGCTCTCCCCTGAGTAGTTCTTCTCCTAGTGATTGCCTATGATTATTCCTCGTCTTCGTCATCCAAATCGATTTCTTCTTCGTTTTGAACCTCAACAATTTGCTGCTTCTGCTTCACATAGCGTTCGCTGTCTACGTCGTCATCCTCAGGCTTGCGCTTTTTGTCTCCATTTGAAGTCCTTTCTTCAGTGATCACTTCAGCTTCTAAGCTCGCCATCGCATCACCGTGTTTGCCGTTAGCTGAGCTGGACACCGTATCAATCTTGGCTGGAACCATTCCTGATGGAGTGCTGTTCACTTCCGGAGCAATTTCAGCGGAGACGTAATTGACCTGCGAGTATTGCGCCACGACTGATCGCTTAATGCGCAACATTTCCAGAAAGCTATGTTCCGATCCATGTGACACTTCAAACTCGTGCCACACCTTCCAGAACGAAGTTTCATGCTGTCTTGGGTCGCAAAATTGAGATGCATGCGCATAAATGGCGCGAGCTCGGTCGTATTCGCCTAATTTCGTCTCTACTTCGGCAAACTTGAGACACAAAGGCGCGACATATTTGTCCTCTAGCCTTCCGATACCGCGCTGGTAGACTTCGCGAACCTTTGCGACTCCGAAAAACTTTTGCGCCTTCTTCACGTATAGCGCATACATTCCCAACTGCTCTTCTTCTGGGACTGCTTCTGTTGCCCGCTCATAAATATTCATGACGTTCCTCAGCATGCCATGGTTCTCCTCGAAGTCAGCGTACTTGATGTACAATTCCTTGGCGAATTTGGCAGGGGCTGCCCTGACGGCTTGTTCGTGCAAATCTCGTGCTCGCTCCAGCTTTGTGCCCGCATAGCGCTTGACAAATTTGGTCAAATACGCCTTCCACAAGTCAAAGGCATACGGGAACTTGGGGAATAAAGACAGACCCCGCTCGTACACACGGAAAGACTCTTCGAAGTATTTGTTTTCATCCAAATATGTGGCGTAGTTGAGCACCATTTGCGGAGTGATGTTCTTGAGTTCAAAGATATCATTATACGCTGCACGGGTTGATGCCAAATCGCCCAGACTTTCCTCCAGGTCGAGACGAAGGTTCCACAATCTCACATTGTGGTGCACCTTGTCCTTCGCAATGAGTACTGCCTTTTGGCGCAGCCGGAGCGTCATGGACGCAGGAGGCTTGCAAGCTTCCCGCATAATCGCTAATGCTTCGTCGAAATGCTCTTGACGCAGTTCCATGTCTGCCCATTCGCAGTATACATTTGCCAGCTCCTGGTCGCTGCGGAAGTCCACATCAACGGCCTTTTGAAAGACCACGCGAGCGTTTGCGTAGTCTTTGTGCTCTTCGTAGAATTTTGCAAACTTGGCCCAGAGCACGTGGAGTCGGCCACCAGACTTGGCTGGATCCACTGTCTTGACTGCTTCAGCGTACGTGCGGATGACTGTCTGCAGATCAGCCTTCTGCAGCTCGATACGTTTCTCCCACTCCCGCACGTTGTGTGGGTTCTGACGAAGCAACACCGAGTTTAGAAGCACTGGTCGACGGTCGGCCACGTCTTCATAAATTTTAAGCAGGCGATCGACTTCTAGCTGGTGGCTCGCAATCTCCGCTTCGTCTTCATCTTCCGCCGGGTTTTCCACGGCCTCCATCTCAGCCGAGAGCATGGCCTCAATGAACTTGACGTACGCATCGAAGATCATACTGAAGTCACGCACAGTCACGACCGTACGGATGCCTTCTTCGTAGACGTCGCGCGCCGACTCGAAGAGCCCGAGACGCACAAAGTACGTGGCTAGTGAGCACCACAAGCGGCCGACTTCGTCTGTGAACTGCGCAATGCCACTGCGCAAAATGGCCTCGACATTGAGCTTCGCTGAGACCTTTTCCGGATGCTGCGAGATCATGTCGCAGAGCTGCATCCAGAGACTGTGCGCCGTGCGCTCTGTGGGCACGCTTTCCTGCTTCTCGATCAGGATCACCAGTTGCTGGCTGGCCTCTTCGTAGTGGTGGATCGAGCACAAATACTCCACGAACTGTTCGCGCTTGCGGGGCTCCAGCATCAGATACCGACGAAATACGCGCACAGCGGTCGCGGGCACGTCGATCTCCTTGACAAATGCGATGTACGGCTTCCACACGCGGTGGTGCTGCGTGATCGGCAGTGCGCGAAGGGCACGATCAAATGCGCGACGACACGCAGTGATCTGCTTGAGCTCTCGCAGCAGCGTCAGGTAGTCCAGCCACAAGCGCGGCATTGTGGCGAGCTGCCCCAGTGCGCGCTCGTAAAGCTCCACAAGCTGCGCGGCCGCCGGCACGTCAATGCGCTTGCCGCGCACGTCGTTCTCATAAAGCTCGTCCACGTACTGTTTCCAGATCTTGTAGCTGCGTGGAAGATGCTTGAGCGCGCGCTCGTAGATGGCTGCGCGCGTCTCTTTTGTGGCGCTTGCCGCAGCCGCAAGCAGCGCCAGCCAGGCCTGAACAGAGTACGGCTGTCTGGTCACTGCCTCCTCCTGCTCGAAGAACACAGCGCCGTCTGAGATGCCCTGTGAGCAGTCAAGAGATACAAATGCATAGACAGAGCGTGAGAACCGTGGTGCGTCCACAGAACCAGAGCCATGGCGTCCCGCAGTCACCTTCATGCTGCCCATACGCTTTGTCCGGATTGGGGGCCGGGGCAAAAACCTCAGACAAACGTAAAACCTTATGTGCATCCTTTTAGGTGGTCCACGTTAAAGTTGGACAGATTAAAAGAACATGAGCTTTCTTTTAATCGCAGCATGGAGCAGGAAAATGGCACGGCCAAGCCGCCGAAGGCGCCGCCTGCCAAGCGCATCCTGCCAAAGGAGCTGCGGGTTCGTACCTCCTGTTGTGCATTCCAAGAGCTGTGAGCTCACTGCGCTGCTTTCTGCTGTAGCGACTACGTCGGGCAGCACGACTAGGAGCGAATGAGAAGTCTGCTTCGAGCCATAGGTACCATCTTATCAGTCGATCCATGCCGTACAAGACTCCTTACGAAGCTATTGATGGATCAATGGTAAAGACAAGATGACGATGCAATCACCAAACAAGTGTCTGCTGTGGATACTGCAAATGACCAAGATGAGCACGTGCCGGCCAGTCAGGATGAGACCAAGTCTGCGTCTCCTCTTCGTGTTCCTACGATATCTCGACTCCAGTCGTTCTACTCAACAGACTATAAGAGACAAAAGCTGCAACACCGAGCACAAGTGGAAGTCCCTAGCGCATTCCAGGTGTAAATACAGATCTGCCATCTCTGTCCTGACTACAGGATCTCACAGTCGTGACTTGAACAGTTGGATGCGATTCCAATGGACTTGGTGCCCAAGGCGAAAATTGTGTTTCTCACATCGCAGCCGTTCCCATTCCTTCGACCCACGTGAGTGACTCTTGTGGTCAATAGCGTTGATCCATGGCTTACTTGCTGTCTTGTCAGATCGAAGATTAAGCAGAGCGCTATGGATGCCTTGATTAGGCCCAGTCTCTCGGTATTATGCACTGCATCATTGATCAAATGAATTCGAAACTCATGAAGTATTTGGCCTCTTTATGTGTATTAGAGCAAACCGGTAGTCGAGGTCCAGTGGCAAAGTGCGCTTCAGTATTTCGTGCACCCAGGCTCGGCACTTCCACCCTCTGTCGCTCTTTCTCGAATGGCATCGATCACGAAGCAAGCTTCTGGAGCATCCAACAGCAGCTCGGAGCAGGCGTTTTATGCAGATCGCTTTCGTACATGGCAGACGGCCTTTCGAGACGCATACTTTGGGCTTCGAAGGTCAGCAACAGAGTCAACACTCTACGTGCGATCGAGTGAGTGCTTGCTTTGCTTCTACAACAGCAACTCATCGACGACGAACAAGAGTAACAGCGTGCTCGATATTTGCCGAAACTATCGACGGCAATTGGAGGAGCAAACAGAGACACAGGAGATTGTCAAAGAGGAAACATCAGATCGGTTTGGAAAATCTCGCATTTCCGCTGTCATCGTCCAGTCCACAGCACGCATTCGAAAAGACTTGCATAACATGAATGTGCAGTACATAGTTCCCTTTGACAGGACCACGAAAGACCGAGAAACAGAAGATCTGCACCTTCTGGAGCAAGAGTTAGAAGCCATGAAGAAGAATTCGCAGGCACAAGCAAATGCGCCGTCCAGAACTCAGCAGCATAATGTGCATGGCCCCGACTCGCTCCTTTTGTTCATGGGGCATGAAGCTGTTCATGGACTCTACGAATTCATGATCAATCGCAAACGTAAGTCTTATGGTCTTCTGGTCATCATAGTGTATGGTCATTTGGCTAACAAATGGCGAATGTTCATTTTTCAAGCACTCGTGAAACAAGACGTTCCAGAAATATTTTCGCTTCGCCCATTTTCAAATTCAAGCATTCGATCCCTGGACATCAGGTACGCAGGCAAAATGGCATCAAGCGACGATGGCCTTGTGGTGTACCGGTAAGGAGCTGTGACGTTTAGCCTAGCTTCTGCTGTGAACTGATAAATGTTGAATTCAGGACGGAGTTATCAGGTTTTTGTCTTCCGTTCAAAATGGCAGGCTTGGTCCATGCCTTAAAAGACAGCGCTCAGCAAGCATTTGATGATGATGAAACGAAGGCAGTCTCAGTCCGCGCCATCATGGAGCCAATCGCTGGTGCAGAACGAATGAACGCGGTTTTGCTAGATGAGCATTCAGCGAAAGTAAAAAGTTTCCTAACGTTGGAGGAGAGAAATGCTCGAAAACAAGAGCTTGAGTTCGCGAGTCGCCGCATAGAAAAACTTGTGGTATCACCTCAAAAGCCAGTATTCACTGTCGACCTGACTTCTCGCACGGGGAACTAAAGCGGCGTTTCAAAAAATTGTATACGCTCTTAAATCAGAAGAACGGGAACACAGTTTAATGCTGATACCTCGTTCGCTCTCATATACTCGTATTTGAAAACTCGTCGCGAAACCGAAAATGAAGTGGAACCTAATGACCTGAAGTGTAGTGATCAGGGTACTTGGCGACATGCTCAAGCATTTCCCGTTCTTGCTCCTACAAAGAAAATATTTTAGCACGGAATAATCCGGGCGACAATCAGTCCACAGCGTACCAGTAAGTGCGGGATTTTCTTGTCGTAAACGTCCTCAAACATGGTGCTAAGATCTGGGGGGTCCTTTGACTCAGCAGCTTGAAGAGCAGCAAGCACGTTCGTGCGCTCGTTGTCGCGAATGTGCTGATCCTGCTCTTCACTCAACCATCCTCGTTTCTAGTTCCAAAACAAGTATCAGTCGTTTGCATTCAAAATACCACGGTTGCAACAATAAATGCCTTACAATCAGATACTTCTTGGTGCGATCAATTGGATCGCAAGTCTCTTTCCAGTGCTTAATTTCAGCAACTTCGCGGTATCGTGTAGAGTCATCGGACGTGGAGTGATGTCCCTGGCGGTACGACATGGCTTCAACCAGCACAGGACGGTTCTCAGCCAAGATGAACTCACGAGCACGGCGCGTTGCTTCGTGAACGGCTAAAAAATCATTTCCATCGACACGCATGACTGGAATTCCGTAGCCACTGCCACGCGATGCAATCCCGTCACCACGGAATTGATCAACTGTGGGCGTACTGATAGCAAATCCGTTGTTTCGTGCGAAAAACAAGATCGGACAGTCCTTCGTCGCAGCAAAGTTAAAGGCTGCGTGAAAATCGCCTTCACTGGCTGCTCCTTCTCCGAAGTAACACACGGAAATGTGATCATTCTTCGCGAGCTTGAACGCATACGCTGCGCCCACGGCCTTTGATCCAGCAATATTTAGATGACACACATATGCCATTGCAAAATACATACTGGCTACAGAAACTTACTTGAGGTAGTTGGGTCGCAAGTGGCGAAGAAATCGTCTGGTAGTTCAGGTCCTTGGATCCATAATGAACGGGCATCTGACGCCCTTTACCATGACCGTCCTTGTTGCTAAAACACTGGTCAGCAAAGTTTTCGAGAGTGAAGCCACGCCACATCAGCACACCAGGCTCGCGGTATTGCCCAAAGACCAGGTCGCCTAACAATAAATGCGTCAACACTGTAGCCGGTGGATTGTAATAACGGATACATACCCATTCGGATAGCAGAGGCGCTGCCGAATTGAATTGCTTCTTCTCCGTATGAGGTCATGTAAAAGGAGATTCGGCCCTAAAAACGAATAGATCTATTAGTCAGTTGACTACGAAGCCATTTAGATTAGTAAAGCACTCACCTGACGCTGCGCATCGTAAAAGATATTGTCCATGGCCTGTCACAAGCAGACCATAGCAGGATCAGCTTCTACAATGACTAGCAACCCCATCAGTCTCAGTGACTCACATTCAGACGCAACATGTTCATGTACATCTGAACACACAAGTCCTGGCCCAGTTCCGGATCATGTGCGCCCTTCACGATGTCTCCATCCTCATTCAAGACTGCAACAGACCAAGTTTCTTCAGCCCACGTTCAATATCGACCAACGCAACCAACGGGCACATACTTCGGAAGCACGGGATCGGCGCATTCTCGCGAGGGTCCTGAAAGACCACTTTGGGCACGTATGGAAGTTTCGTGCCGGGAAAGAAGCCTGTGCCATCCAGTAAAGCCACACACCAAGCGTTCAGGAAACAAGCTACGACATTGGAGTTGATTCCTGTCTTCTGCACGTACCTAGCGGATGCTGCGCCGCATGCGAGGACAGCGCTCGCTGCTTGAGCAGAGACTTGAGAGAGCGACCGATGCGCTGCATCTTGAGAGATGAGAGAGAGAGAGAGGAGCGGGTGGCAGTGGATTAGATGTGGCTCTGATTAGATGCAGCTCTTGGGAGTGCGCCAGTGAAGACGAATGGAGCACTGCCCTAACCGCCACTTTCCCTCAAGTTGAATCGGCCAAAACCGCGACTTGGGAACTTGAAGTCGAATATCTGTATTTTAAGAAATACAGAGGCTTCTTTCGGGATTTGTTACCAGAGGGTATGTTTTTATGCAGGACCTGTTAAATGCGTGTCTATGCCACTCTAATTGCTTGGCCATGGCTTCATTTGATTCAGATCCGTCCACGCGAAATGGCGACCGCTTCCTCGATTTCTCCGGCCTCTGGCGGCCATGCCGTGATCCTATTCTACAAGTACGCGGAGGTGGACTCGCCCTCTTCGTTGCACGCGGAGCAGCAGGAGATCTGCGAGCGTCTGGGCCTCGTTGGCCGCATTCTGATCAGCGAAGAAGGCATCAACGCCACGCTCTCGAGCCCCAACTCGGAGCACATTGCCGAGTACATTGCGTTCTTGTGCGCGCATCCGGTGTTCGCCATGAAGCCGGAAGACTTTAAGTACAGCCATCATGCTGGTGAAGCTGCGCCATTCATCGAGCTTATCATCAAGTACGTCAAGGAGATTGTGTCCACCGGTGGCGTGGTGGATCGCCCCAACATGAACGCCTCGGACGAGGAGCGCGGCTACCTCACGCCGTCGCAGTTCCATGAGGCTATGGCTGATGCAGTCAACAACAAGGACTCGACTGTCGTGCTCGATGTGCGTGCACACAAGGAGTTCCTGGTCGGCCACTTCGAGGACGCCGTGGACCCTGAGGTCAAGAACTTCTCCGAGTACTACTGCTTCCTGCAGAACCGCGTGGAGGAGATGAAGAACAAGAAAGTGCTGATGTACTGCACGGGCGGCATCCGCTGCGAGAAGGCGTCCAACTTCCTGCGTAGCAAAGGCTTGGAGGATGTTCGCCACCTCAAGGGCGGCATTCACAAGTACCTGGAGGCATTCCCGGATGGAGGCTTTTTCAAAGGCAAGAACTTTGTCTTTGACAAGAGGTGGGTTTATTGATTGCGATCCCATGCTGATGCTCTTTTGCTCATATTGCATTGTTTATCACTGCGTGTAGAGTGCTCATGGGCTCACAGAACAGCGAAGTTGTGGGCAAATGCATCGAGTGCCAGTGCCCCTTCGACGAATTTAGTGGCCGCAAGGTCTGCTCTGTGTGCCGCGATCTCGTGCTGGTCTGCGATAACTGCTTCCACGAGCGTCACGGTGAAGTGCACTGCACGGATCACCAGTACCTCAAGCACTGTTACGCGACGTTTCTGCAGTACCTCACGCGCGAAGAGCTGCTGACGCATCAACAGGCGTTGGAAGCCATTCTCAAGCAGTTCGCTGTCGAGAAGGGCTGGAAAAACAAGCGCCGCACGATCCGCAACCAGCTAGACAAGATCGCGGCGCGCCTGGAAGCTATCACAGCCGACCCGGAAGCTGCCAACGCTCTGCTGGCTCAGTCCCCACGTCCCATCCACTGCCGTACTTGCGGCCTCGCGAGCTGCGTTGGCAACTGCTGGGGCTTCTGGAATGATACCCCGGGTAGTGTCGGTTCATAGCGCCACCGCTCCCCATTAATAGACATGCATGCGTCTTTAAATAAACGCTCCTTCACTGTACATTCATGTGGTCGTATCCTTTTGCCCGCGTACTGTACGAGCGTCAAGGTTTCCCTTTTGGTTGCCAGTGCGCGCATTCGCAAACACTCTGCAAGATGGGAGGGAAGACGCGCAAGCAGCCAGTGGAGCTGGACCTGGCGGCCAAGAAGAAGCATGTACGAGAGCTGGCCAAGCACTCGCGATGGAAAGAGGTGCGTAAGTGGATTCGCCTGCTGACAGATGCGGCTGAGCTAAGATGGTCACGCAGATCAGCAGGCTCTACGGCGACAAGATGGTGACCAAGGCGAAAGAATGTAGGCTTGCCATTCATGCAGCGCACCATTCACTGAATAGACGCACTGAGAGAACTCTCATGATGATGATGGCTGCGTGTGGCTCTTAGATGTGGAAAAGAATCGGTCCAAACATACACCACAGTCTCTCGCCAAGGAAATTCTAGCGCGAAACGGATATCGGTCTTCTCCACCACGGAATCCAGGCTCAACAAAGACTCCAGTTCAACCAGCAAAGCCCACTCCGCAGCCAGCAGTGCGACGTTCACAGCCTGCTGTGATTCAAAGTGAATCGCCAGAGACTATCACAGAAGAGCAAAAGCGCCTGATTGAGTTAAGGCGTCTCGAGGCGTTGGAACGAAGAAACAGACAGCGATCAGCAATACCGCCGCCACAGATTCCAACTGTGAGAGTATTTTCAACATGTGAAGATGCAACCTGTTGACTAATATCCGCACTTGTGACCTCAGACCTGTCAAGCTAGGATGCTGCAGCAAGGTGAGTCTCAACGCGTGAATGAACTAGACAAGAACTAAACTTGCTACATTTGTAGCAATCCAGAAGGAAGTTGAAGCGGCGGCAGAGCTAGTAATGTGGGAAGAAGAACATCCAGCTGAAGCTCACGTGGTTACGCCTGAAAGGAAACACACGAGTGCTGAGTTTCGAAACCAGCACCTTGCCACGCAGTCAAATGCATTTGTCGGGATCAAGATCCCTGCCCGACCTCAAGATTCTGCACATATAATACATGAGCTAGATGCTGCAGCAGATATTATTCAGTGGGAATTAGAGCAGGAGAATCGCTGTTCCTATTCCATGAACTCTACACGTAAAAAGGCGTCTGAAAGCGTTCCAACTATCAATCTCACGGAACGCAATACGAATAAACGAAGACGAACGCCATCAATAGCCGACGAAATTGCAGCCGCAGCTGATATTGCAAGATGGGAACATGAGCACGAAGAGGAAATCGGTATGGTATGCATTGTGGATCACCTCATTTGGGAAGAGTTACTGAACGTATCGTAAGCCGCAGACATTGTGAGCAAGCCCCCTCCGAGTGTTCGGCAATGTCATATCGATGAACCTAACTTTCAAAATCTTAACCCACGTCAACCCAACCATTCTTTTCATCCGCCAGCGATGAGAGCCGATAATTCGAGAAGGCAGCCATATGAAACGCCGCAGTCACGCTCAAGCGCCCGACGATTCTCACCTCAAAACGAACAGTTAATGGTTCAAACACGAAAAAGCTCCGAGCCAAGGACGTTTGAGGCAAGATGTGCGGCTGAGGCAGTCCCGAAAGCGTGTGCGATGTCAACGTTTGTGTACGTTTTAGTGCATGCTACACGCATGCTTAGTCAACATGTCGATACTATCATGCGTTTCCACGTAGGCAGAAGCATATCCTAGACGAAAAGTTTGAGGATTCAGTTCTTGACTTCGTAGAAATGATGCTTTCATAAACTAGCCATCATAATTGTATGAACGGAACAATTATCAATTAGATGCGAGCAGTGATTGATGGATGGGTTATTGCGATGCTGTTTTAAAGCAATCCGACTATAACATTCAAACTTTATCCCTTAGCTAAATTTCAGTGTGCGTGTGTGATGCGTTAATCGCATTCATCTGAGTTCAACGTGCACTTGCGATGATGATTAATACTCAAAACATTCGGAATTTAAATCGCGCTGCCTTTCTCTGAAAGTGACTTCCAGGTACCACACATTCCTGGAAATATTGAACGGTTTTCCTCGTGAAAGTTGTTCACTCAGCGAGTTCGCTTCTCGTTCACATGCTTCTGTTGCAGAATATTAACGATGCTTGCTTGCGGAGTTAGTACCAAATCGCAAGCTCATTCATATTTTCGACAAACAGGATCAGCGTAAACGAGGTGATTTTCCCACAAGAGTAAATCATCTTCTTCCGACGAAAACGGCAGAACGACTCCGACACTGTTAAAGTTCTTGGCACTGTCATACTCCAGGTTCAGATATTTGTCCTTCATTTCCAGTAGCGCAAACCAAAGTGATCGAGTTGGTGCTGCGGCTTCTCGTTCTTTCCGTTCACGTTCGCAATTGTAGAGGAATGTACCAAACAAACCAGAGAAAACATGCTCGTAGAGAGCAGCAAGAAGTGCCTCATTGAACTCGAAAGCCCAGGGCTGCTGGCGCCACACTTGCCACATTGAATCGAGCCACTGAATAAATACTGGTGATTGTTCCTCCACTTCTTGCTGACCCGGCCCATCACCGTGGCTGTATCGATGGCGGAACATGTGGCCAAATGAACACCACTCCTTTTCAATAAGCATGAGAAACCCATTTAGCGTGCGGTAATATGGATCAAGAAGCAGTTGCACCATAGTCGTAAGCTGAGGTGTTCGATCCCAACCATCGCTGCAATGAATCATCACTGAATCGCCTTGGCCAAGGTATCGACAAATTTCCTGAGATGTTGCTAGGATTCGCGAAATATGCATAAACCAAAAGGTATTTCGAAGCGCAAAGAGCCATTCACTTCCATATCGCTCTTGACCGGGCTGACACACCGAAGACAGGGAGCTGTAGGATGATCGCACTGCGTGGATATTCGCAATATCGCAAAAATGCAGTTCAGAATTCGGGTAGTTGCGAGGATCTTCGGTGCCTTTGCCCTGAGCAGAATTTGCAGTCGCAGCCATTTGGCTTCTTGCGTCGAAAAAGTGGAACTTTGAGTCTTCGTATGCACTCGTAGCTCGTTGTAGTGCTGCGATGAGTTTCTGATCGGCTTCCGCAACATATCCACTCAAACCTGCACAAGGCTGCGCACAGCGACACGCTAGTGCTCCCGAATGCGGATGTCGCCATACGACCGCGGGAATACGACTTGCACTACGATACACACTTAATTCTCGCAATTCTTCATCATCTAAGACAGACGGAATCACGAAAGCGTTAGGATATGAGGGGAACAGCCCATAATCCGAATTGTCGTATAACCGCATCCAGCTGTCTTCGGCCAGCAATTTCATCCTTCGGTAATCTTCCTCTGGATTGTAAAATTGATGGGTTGGTGTCTCAATATTACCATCACTGTTCCCAGCATTTTCCAGAAGCGCTTGGTAGTGTTGATGCGCAAAAACGTACGGTGGGTCATAATACAATTCCCAAATGCAATTTAGGAAATCATAGGCGGTGGCTTCATCTTCAAAGGCGATACTGGCGCGTAATAAACTCTTGCACTCAATGTTGGCTACGTGAGGGGCCGTGGTTGAGCTCTCAGCGGATACGATCGACGATAGAGGAATCTCCATCGCATCATTCGCGCTTTGAGGCATCCAAATAATGCGATAATTCGTCAGCACTAGCGTTCCATCAATACTGAAGTGAGGAGCCGAGCCTAACACCATTTCGCCGACAACATTTGTGACCTGACCAACGCCTCGAAAGGCGCCTTTCATCGCATGCGTACCAAGACCAAGCATGCCCATGCCAAGGCCTTTCGCAAAGCCAAAGACGCCACCATTGGCGCCACCTTGGTACGTTTGATTCACAAGACCTGCTGCGCCCTTCAAAAAGGCACTTCCGACACTCGTCGACGCACGGAAAAGCCCTCTACCCAGAGAGCGTGTCGGATGTGTATAATCTCTTGTAAAGCAATTTGTCGTCTGCACCTTGTGACCAGCAGCACCCAACGACGCATATGACCGAGGTGGTCTGCCTCCATTGCCTGTTCCTTCATCGTCTGTTGAAAACTCACCAGCGTCTTCAGACGAAGACGAGGAAAATACCATTTCTTGCTTCGTATCACTGTCGTCACTCTTGTAGAAGATAATATAGGCAGCATTTTCCACTTGAAGCCGGAGAACTTCACCGGCAATCGGATAAATGTCGCCCACGAGCGGCTGCGAGGCATCAGTCGGCATGGTGACGCGGAAGCTGGGAGTCAATCGTCCTCCTGTCGGCGTCATTCGCCCCCCTGAGCGTGTCTGTGGTGGTGTGAAGCTGTTCCCTCGTGCAGCATTAAAGCCTCCGTTATGAAATTGCATACCATTGCGACTGTCGCCATTACTGTAGAGATGATAGCCACCATTAAACGTCGCTGTTTGCGGGAACCGGAATGTGTCATCCTCAGAGATGGGGTAAAAGGGCGACAGCGCCTTGGGCGGAGTGGCTTCGTGGCCATTGGCCGCCACCAGCTCCTTGGCCAGCGAAAACTCGTCATCGTCGCCCAAATCCGAGAAGCTGCTGGAGATTTTGCGCTGCAGGGGCGTGCCAAAGCTGCCAGGGGTTGTATCAGTTTCGAAATCCAACGCGATCGCGAGTTGAAATCGCTGTCTGTCTGCTTCCTGTTTGTTCAAGAGCTCTCTATCTGGGTCTTCTTCGTCTTCCTTCTCATCTGTTCGCGAGCGCTGGTACGAGAAGAACTCTTCGTCGCGCTCGCGGATCGATTCACGAGGTGCCACCAAACCGCTATCGTCACTACCAGCGGAGCCGACGTACTTATCCTGCTGCATGGGGTGGTACAGCTCCCCGCTGGATCCATTACTGCTCGAAGACGTGGGCGAGACGATATCGTCCAGCAAAAGCCCGGCGCTTGTGTCGAGCGGAGAGTCCTTGTAGAGCGCGGGGGGCTTGCTGCCACTGCGCTGCGTGCGTCGTTCGCTGGGCATGACGTCCCGCTGGCGATGCTGGGAGAGCTGGCGTGTCGTGGGCGTCGGTCGCTCGTCCGCTTGGGTTGGGCCCGCGCTCTCGCTGGCAAAAGGCCCCGAGGTTTGTGCTCAGAATGCCAACCGAGAGCAGAATGATGGTCTCGTCAGTTTTTTCTCCAGCCCTATTTTAACACCAGTCCAAGGTGAAGGTTAGGCAGGGTGTTAAGAATTCCATAGTGGAGGAGGTCAGGTTAAAAAGTCGTGTACAGTAACATCCACTAACTTTCACATGCTTGAAGGACAAATTCGATGGAAGCTGCTCGGGTGAAATCTGCGACATGCGGGACCATGTCTCTGTGTCAGCATTTTGACCAAACGTCGTCATCATGGCGCCACAAATGACGAAAAAGAACGGCGCGTGGGCCTTTTCTGAGCCCATGCGCAACTGCGGGATTGCTCTCTCATCATGTCGCTGTTGATGGCACCTGCATGATTGATTCTTCAATCGCCCTCTCGATGGGTAAAACGCTGCCCATCACTTCTGCTTCGAACAACATCGGTACGTAGAATAGCTCACATAACGACTGCGTGAGCTTCGTCTCTGGGCGTGTGCTGATGATAGCTGATCACTTTCACAGACGAGAGTTCCTGTTTGCCGTCTTTTTCAGGCGCGTTGAAAGCAAAACCTGAATCTGCATGCACACATCATTAACTGATTACCGAGCCTGAACACTTGAGCAAGCACAATTGCATACATTGCTTGCCTAGTGGCGACGTCAACAACGATTGTCGAGGTGGCGCCATTTGTAAAAGCGGCTCACATCCCACCTGGGCACCTCGCAACAGCTTAATCGACTGCCGCTCTCGTAAAATGTCGGCGATTGAAGGGAAATAGTTCGTCTGGACACTACACACAGACGCAACAGTTAAAGCCTGAATGAATGCACATGGTCAATTACACCAAGACTCACTATTTGGCACAAATGTCTGCGATATTCGCTGTCCATGGAAAGATGAGGACATGCAACCAGAACCACGGACTGTTTGCCAGGACACACGCAGTCAGCAAACCCATCGTCACATCGTTCATTTCGCTTATTTTCGTACCTTTGAAGCATCCGACTGGACACGCCAGCTAGCTCACCACCCAATCCACTGACCGTTGGGAAAATCACCAGAAAAGAGAGGAAGAACACCACGCTGAACGACAGAACGCTGAAATTGTATTTCGTCCAGAAGTCAGTCTCGATAGCCACTTTGAGATTGGCAGACAGCAGCAGCACAGCGTAGATCACAGTTCCTTGAAGATACAAGGCAGGAATGCCTCCATGCAGATTCGAGATCGGATTTATCACACACAAAAAGCAGATATGAGCTTGAATGACTGCGTCAAGGATCCAAGCTGAAAAGCATTTCGTATTGAGCCCTTCGTTGCGTTGTCCAGCAATGTAGAGCTTTGGATACCGCAGCGCTTGCTCTGGACTGACATCCTGATAGAAGATACCAACCGCGATAATCGGAAGTGCGAGAAAAAAATTCCAGCCAGCCATCACGAAGCTCTCGAAGACACTGGTGCCGGACTGTCCATTGAAAAAGTTGAATAGAAACAGAGCGATCACAAGTGCCACGTTCTTGTAGAACGAGTATAGGATCACTTTCGAAATGCGGTGGTAGTTGTATCGCCCGTGAACCAATAACAATCGTTCTAAGAAACGAAACTGTGAAATGGTGTAGTCACTAGCGTTCGCTGCTTGAACTCCTTCTTGGCCGGAAATACCGACGCCGACGTGAGCCGATTGAATCATGTTCACATCGTTTGCGCCGTCGCCAATCGCAAGAGTGATAGCTTTATGAGGCGAGTTGTAACGAATTAGGTTGACGATATCAGCTTTTTGGGCCGGAGAAACTCGGCATGCAATCACTGCCTGACAAATAGATGACATTAAGCGCATTTTCTCCTCTAGTTGAGCTAAAATAGCGAGCGTTTCTGGGGTAGATTTGGTGCCTTTGGGCGGGAAAATATGCACGAGTGATTTACCATCACACACAAGTGCAAGATGCCGTGACACCACTTTCGATCGAAGATGGGACTGTACATCTTCAGATTCGTACAAACTGTTGACTTGAGCAGTGAGATCAGTCAGATTTTCACAGTTGATAGTAAGAAGACGCATTCCACTGTTAATGAGTTGGCACGCATGACCGATATTGATGGCTGTTTCTTCCTTGTCACCAGTCAACATCCAGATTTTAATCCCTGCCTGAGCAAGATTAAAGATTGCACCGGGTACACCTTCCTGTAGTTTGTCTTCAATGGCAGTAGCGCCAATAATCTTCATATTGACTTCGATCACTTCAGCAAGTTCGTCTAGCAGTTCCTCTCGATTGCAGAGAGACGTTACTGCGTTCTGGTATTTTGCATCCCACTTGACATACTCTTGTTCCGATAATTCTCTGCAGCACAAAACCAGAGTTCGCAATCCTTCGCTAGCAAATCGTTTTAACTCTTGCTGCAGTTGCGCCATATGCGGATATGCTGAGCTCCTTGGTATCATTACATTGTCCGCACCCTTGCAGAACACAAAGTACTGGTTCGAGCTCGTTCGCACAACCACAGACATGCGCTTTCGGGTGCTGCTGAACTCGTTCACGTTCAAAATCGTGTACGTTCTTTTCTCTGAGTGCCCACTCTTTTTCGTCACGAGAAGATCTATCACTGGGGCTGGAGTCAAAAAGTTGTACCCAAGGCATTTAGCAGCTTTCACCAGCGCTTCTTCGTCTGGTGACGAGGCGCGATACTCTACAGTCCCATCGTCCTTGCTTTGTTCTGGGATAACGGAGTGACATACTGACAAGATGGTGAGAAATTCATCAATGTGGGCAGCCTCCTCACTATTGGTATTTAAAGCATCAATGATGCGTGGATCGTCAAAGTGAATACTTGGATCAAATGCTACTTGAGCTTGCTGTGGGTCATATGAAACTTGTTCGTCTTGCATGTCCGTCCCACGGCTGATGCCACTCAACTGAATATTAGTTTCGACTGCATCCTTCCTGGCCAATTCCGCTACAGCACGACCAATTTCGGTAGTTCCAAATCCATACGACACGCCAGCGATAAAACACTTTCGAAATTCCATGATATTGCGAGTCAAAGTGCCGGTCTTGTCACTGAAAATATACTCGATTTGGCCGAGCTCTTCGTTCAGATCGGACGTACGAGCTATCGCGAATTTGTTTTCGTAGCACATTTCAGGATCGGAAGCGATTTGCTTGGCTTGGATGACCTTGACTATATCCAGGGATACATAGAGAGAGATCGGCACGAGGTTATTGTATAGAATCAGGAAGGTGAAAAAGCTCACTATGTCGGCAGCGTGAGACGTTCGCTTGATCGATCCCATGTACCATAATCGCGTCTCATTGCGGTCCATCCATGTCATATTGCATGCTGTACTGATGATACAGAGTATTGTTTGAGTGGCGAATATTAGCAAAATACACCGGTTCACCATCTTATAGACATTGCTCTGCTTGGACGGGGTCACGCGTGAATTCTGCATGAGCTTGGTTTCGTGCCCCGTGAAGATAACGAGGCCGTACAGGTATGGGCAGCCACGGATGCTACACCCGCGTAAGATAATATTGGAAGGACCGATCGGAATAGTTTCTTTCGTTGATTGTTGCGAAATTTTAATTCGTCCGGTGAAGTTGTACAGCCGATTATTAGGATGCTCGTAATCCATCACGCCCGTGAATGCCATAGTGCTGCGTGCGTGCTCTTGTTCGTCGAGCGGTGGATCGTTGAGCTTGCGAAAGCCCATATACTTTCCCAGTTCCTGGATTGAGCATCGTCGTTTCAGATTCGTTTCTCCGTCCAAATTGCACGTCTCCACAAAGCATCGGCCTTCCTCTTCAGCAGTCGAGAGGATGAATATGTCTGCAGGAGCCTCATCGTGGCTGTGCAAACAGACGATATCGCCCACTTGAAGCTCCATCCATTGCTTCACGATCGTTTCTCCACGTCGTCCGAGCACGCGGCAGTTTCGAGCATTTTGCGCGTCATCGGCAGCGTGACGTCGCTTGTCCTCAATGGCCTGCTTCACCATAGACACCATGAGCACCATGACGAGTGGTCCTGCTGTCGTGTACTGATTCGTCGGCGACCACGGCGTGGCAACTTGCAGCACGGAGATAAATAAAAAGTAGCAATTGGCCAGCACACGGAAGAAGTCAAACAGCATCTTGGGCACAAAGCTGCCAGCACAGAGCATTAGCACAGCCAGCACTCACAGCGCTATATAGATCAGTTGGCGCACCTTATAACTGTGTACTTGGACGTGACCACGCGGTTGTCGGCGTAGTGGTTTTCCTTCTGAACCCGCGCATTCTCGGCGTCATTGTTCAAGTAGACGCGGCGGAAAGTCTCGGCGTGCACAGAGGAGACCGGGGCCATGGCTGAAGACGAGGCAGAGATCGAGAATGCCCGAAGGAATGCTGCCATCCATCGCGCCACCGCCTCCCAGCGGTCGTGGATGTGAACGGGGCTGTTATAATAGTTACGTCAAGTGTGGCATGGCTGCAGCAGCTATTTCTGGACTCAGAGGCAACTTCACCTTCGAAATGTTCTCAGAAGAAAAACGCCCAGCAAAATTTATTTCTACCAATCATATGCAAAGAGTCAGAAATATTCCATTTCAGCCAATCATTAGAGCGCGGACTTTGATTGGTGCCCGCCTTTGGGCTTGGGGCGATCGAGGTCATTCCAACCAAGTCTCAAGCGTCACCATGGCCAAGAGTCTGCGCTCCAAGATCAAGCGAAAGTTCCGCACGGAGCTGCGTAAGCGCATCGGTGTGCCGCACGAAGCCGTGCGCGATGCCAAGATCCAGGAGAATCTGAAGAAGACCATCGAGTCCCAGGGTGCGATTGCTTTGTGACTCCCATTGCGGTTCAGGATGCTAATGATGCTGTGCATTGATCTATAGTTGGCGGATCCTCAGTGGCACAGCTCAAGAAGCTGATGGGCTCTGCATCTGCTCCCGTGGCCAGCATCGACAACAGCATGGAGGTCGAAGAAGCGCGTGCCTCAGTCGCGCAGTCGGAAGCCCAGCTGCTGAACGAAGAAGCGCTCAAGGAAGCCAAGAAGGACGCCAAGAAGAAGGCAAAGAAGGTCGCGGCCAAGCGACGAAGCAAGAAGTTCGTGCACTTCCACACGCTCCGCAAGAAGGGCGTGTAAGCATCTCCTCTGCAGCACGTCAGTGTTCCGCTCAGGAACCTGCTCTTCACTCTTTCATTTTTGCCAGTGTTTCTCAAATTGTAATCTGCTGCTTATTTTATAATCAACAAGGCGCTTTGCTCTGCTTGCTTCTCACTGTGTCAATCGTCCCAGTCCGATGCTTCCTGTGGCGGCTCAAACGCGATCTGTTTGTCGTATTGGAAGTCCGCCTGGCCAGGACGAACCAGGTTCTGCTCAAACAGCTCGTCCATTTTTGCCTTGACTTGCTTCAACTGCGTCTCCGACACGCGATTGTAGTCAGCTTGGGGCAGTATCACGCTTGGCGATGGATCTGTGCGCTGTGGAGAAGCAGGAGATGCGACTTGATCAACCAGCTTCCGAACCAGACGCTGCAGCTGCAGATGAACTATCAGACGCGCTTAGAAGCTGCGAATGCTGACCAAAGCGATTCGAACCTGCTGCACTGAGACTTGATGGTTGCCCAGCACTTGATCGTGCTGACGGATCAGACTGCGCACGATCTCACGGATTGCTGTTTCCTGCACCCGAGCGTTAGATCAGTACGATACACCCGTAGAAACACCATCTTACGAACATCAATAGACCCACGATACGACAGGAGTTCGTCCTGTAAATCGATCTCGTGGTGGTATAGCGCGCTGGCTTGGCACGATTGAGTGTACGCGTATTCCACAATGATGCCTGGTGGAGTGAAGCGCAGCGCTATCCGCTGTGGCTCAATAGCACTGATCATCTGAAGCTCTCTCGCTCCGTTTCATTAATGGCGGCCCTCTGCCTGAGACAGCGAGACGCATGGGCTTATTTTGGCTCACACGCTCTTATTTTCTTCAAGTGGCGTCTCTCAAGCCAGAGGGAAGTAAGCTATCGCATCTGCGTTGTTAGTTCTGTCCATTACAAGGACAAGCAACAGTGAAAGCTGAACGAGTGAGAACGTGGTACCGTGTTTTCCCCTTCAAACGAGCTTCATTTCTTGCGCTCGAGACTACAACAGCCACCGTACGCACACAGATTTGAATGTCTACATTCTGCGATCGCAGTGGAGCATTCGACATGACCCCGATGCTACTGTAGCTCGGGTTCTTGTAATAATCTATCTACTGAGCACTGGGCTGCATGACTCGCTTGGATCCACAGCAAACCTTGCGTGCTACTCCAGCCTCGCTATTGCCCCACTCGACGTTCTCCTTCCACACGCGCATGTCGCCTTCGTACTGCTCGCTCTTCCAGATGGGCACGGTGGCCTTGAGCGTGTCAATGGCGAACGCACAGGCTTCGAGCGCCTCTCTGCGGTGTGGCGAGGACACAGCGATGATCACGCTGGCCTGCTTGACCTCCACGACGCCAAGTCGGTGGAACATCGCGATGCCCACGATTCCAGGCCACTGCTCACGCATCTGCCGACAGATCTTGCGCAACTCGGCCACGGCCATGGGAACATAACCTTCATACTCTAGGCGCACGACTTTCTTGCCGTCGAAATGGTCGCGTGTGGTGCCAATGAAGGTCGACACCGCTCCTGCGCTCGCGTGAGTCACCAGATCCACGCAGTGCTGCGTGTCCAGCGGCGTGTGCACCACCTCTACGAAGTCCATTGTGGGCTGCTGCATGCTGGTCATCTTGCTGAATGCAGTCTCTCACTAACACGCGCATTGA
Organism: Elongisporangium prolatum; assembly: GCA_023335875.1. Lineage (NCBI taxonomy): Eukaryota > Oomycota > Peronosporomycetes > Pythiales > Pythiaceae > Elongisporangium > Elongisporangium prolatum. Next base: position 32,549 of record JAADVW010000077.1, read on the forward strand.
TTAGATAAAAACATCGTAGTGAAGTTGATGATTGGCTGAAATAGAGACTTCATCTCTTCACACCTGCATTTCCCTTTTGGAGCCAAAAGGCCTCAATGGCCAACAGTAGTGAGACCAAGCCGGAGGATCTGTGGCTGTATCTGGATGCGCAGAGCGGCCAGCAGAAGGGCCCGCTGCGTGAGCCCATTGTGAAGCGTCTGATCCGTCGAGGCATCCTGCAGCCTAACCAGTTCGTGTGGACGGCGCGGCTGACCGAATGGGCCACTCTCGCGACAGTCGAGCCGTTTGCGAGCTACTGCGCGCACTGGACGACGTACTGGTACTACATGGCGGACGCGGAAGCTCCAGCTAGTGTGGAGGGCGCAGAAGATAACCGCAAGGGGCCTGTGCAGACTGCGGACCTCGTGGCACTGTTTGTGGACGGCGAGATCGACGGCATGACGCTCGTTTGGTGCAAGGACCTGCCTGAGTGGAAGCCCGTGAGCGACGTTCCAGAGCTCAAGGAGTTTCTTCACGACGCGAACGAGGATTTAGAGCGACAAGCGGAAGTGCTTGAGACGCAGGAGCATGTGGACGTGAAAGACCAGGTCTATGAGGACGCGTGAGTGGTGTACTGGCGCTCTGTATAGCTAGCTCTTTGTGCTGCAGCTGACGCACTTCTGTTGGTGTAGTGCTGTGGAGGCTTTTGTAGCAGAAGATGGCAAGCAATACGTTTTCGATGCCGACACGAAGAAGTGGATTACGCCTCAGGACAAGATCGAAGACGATCTCGAAGCGCTTCGTGAGGCCGTTGGAGAAACTGCGCCAGTCATTGAGGCTAAGCCAGCAAAGAATTCGGCGCTCGAGAACCCAAAGACTGCTCAAGCGAAGGATGCTGAGGCTGAAAATGAGCGCAAGACTGTTGACGCAGGTTCCGCACAGACAGAGAGCGCTAATGAAGCTCCTGCCGACGGCCAAGAGAAGAAGAAACGAAAGAAAAAGAAAAAAAGCGACAAATGGAAGAAGACGAAGAGTAACACTTGGGTCTACGTCAATGGTCTACCACTGGATGTCGCGATTCAAGAAGTCCACGACCATTTTGCTAAGTGCGGCGTCATTCAAACCGATCTCGTGACCACTGAGCCGCGAATCAAATTGTACAAGAACAAAGACTATGGTGGTCTGAATGTACGTGTCTCCAGCCTTTAAGCTCAGTGAAATGCTCTTAAGTAACTATGACCTGTTATTATACAGGGAGATGGTTCTGTATGCTTTATGAAAGAGGCGTCAGTTGAGCTGGCCGTTCAATTGCTTGACAAATCGCAGATACGACCAGAGTACGTTAAAGATGCGACTATAGATGTGTGGCATGTCTTTGTCTGACCGTTGTGCATGGGTGGTTGCTTATTTGCTATGTAGCTGGACAATCGATGTGTCTCCAGCAGAGTTCAAGCAAAAAGGAGATGGCTTTGTCAAGCGGAAAAAACCGAAGCTGGATTCGCGTGCCAAGGTGAAAAGAATTGAGCAAGAAAAGGTGAGCGTGGCAATTTATCAGAACGATCTGGAGCTCTTTTTCTTAATGCTGACGACTTTCTGTCGTTTGTTCATAGGCACTGTCTTGGAACGAAGGAGAAGACGGCGATCGAGGTGGCTTACGTATCGTGGTCATCAAGCATATGTTCAGCCCGGACGAAATTGAAGGTAACTTAATATCTTGCCGATCTTTTGTGAAGCTATGATATGATACTGATTATTCGGTTACGCTGTCTAGATGAGGCTTACGAGAACGAATTAAAGGAAGACATTCAATTCGAGTGTTTGAAAATCGGAGAGACAGATAAGGTAATTTTTTTACGTGATGTATGATCATTCGCGGTTACTGAGTGGAGATTCTTTCAGATCACTATTTTTCCCAAGCGTGCTGATGGAGTCGTCGTCATCAAGTTCGCATCAAGTGGTAGCGCAGCACAGTGTGTGGATGTGATGAACGGACGATTTTTTGCTGGACGCAAACTGGAGTGCGGCTTTTGGGATGGCACTGACTACACGTACCGTGAAAGTAAAGATGAAGAGAAACAGCGATCAGAGAAGTTTGAAGAGTGGCTCGAAGAAGGCTCGTCGTCTGAGGAGGAAGAAGAAGAAAGCGGCATCGAAAATAGTACCGTTGACGATAGGGGCGATAAAGTACTTGCATCAGGGCGAGTCCTTCCTCCTCTGGACGATGAAGACGATAGTGATGATGAAGATACAAGCGAACCATCAGGTGCAGAAGTTCATGCAGGGCGTATTCTGCCTCCTCTTGATGACGAAGATGAGGATGATGATTAATGGAGCTCGCACCTGGTTTTGAAATGAATTTCGATTCAAAGCATGTTTTGATCTTATGCCTCACTCGTTATGGTGATGTCTCTGTGTAGATATCTACTGAACTATGTTAATGAGCGGAGCAAAATAGCTCAGCACGGAAAGAAGCAGCCAATCACTACTCTTGCGCAAGCTATTTATAGAATCGTTTCTATTCGGATAAATAGTTGCTGAAGCCATTGCTCGTCGCGCGTCAGAACCGTAGGCCGAAATTGCGCACAAGAGGCAAGGAACGAAGCAACTCTTGCTCAGTCGTTGAAACTTCTCAAGCGATCGCAAAGGCCACACACAGTCGCTCTGCAACACATTTCCGAATTCAAGCCATGGTGGTTGATGTGTCAGATGGATGGATGCAGAAGCCATGGAGTGTGACGGAAGAAATGTGGAAGCGCAAGGCAAAAGGGCTTGAAGACCAATATCAACGTCTGCTTTCGGATCACCAAGAGCTTCGCCTCGAAAAAGCCAAAATCACGGGCGAATTGCGCGTTCTTCAACGCTACAAGGAAACATCGGACGACATGGTCACTAAAGAAGTCACCACGAGGAAGTATGTATATCGCTCAACTGCAATGAGCAACCCGTCACTCAATTTTTGTTTTCGTAGGATTGAGCACAAAGAAAAGATTTCAGCCCAGACCAAACTGGAGCAATACATGAAGAAATACGAGCGGGTACGTCTACCAAGCATGCACTGGACATGCAAAGGTGCGCGAATATTGAATACTCAACGTGTCTACCCCAGGAATGTGAAAAGGTTCATACTCTGGAACGGGAGAATTCATTTTTATTGGATCAAGTTTCCAACATGAAGGGCGAAACTGAGGTGCAAATTTGTGAAACTATTGTATACGATTGCGGACCAATATGATGACATGTGTTCTATACTACTTACAGAAGCAATTGGATCTGTTGAGGGAGCTGGAAGATTCTCAGAAGCGCAATGCTCGCCAGAAAGAGAAAATCCGAGAGTAAGTTCACCACATTATTCGCTGGAATGCTCTTCTTGAATTTGATGTTTTGCATTCGACGTGAACAGAATGGAGATCGTTGGTATTGAGCACGAGAACACGATCCTGGAGCTAAAAGAGAAAGCTCAGAAGCTGAAGCGCAAAGTCGAGATATCCGAAGAACAAGCAGCTGACCGTGCAGAGGATGCCAAGAATTTGGCAATCCGTCTTGCTGTAAGCTGTTTATATGGTATGCACAAATGACTCTTGATCGTGGTTTTGCTCATCCGATGCATTCTCAGGCGGTCGAGTCTGCGTGGGAATCGTCTCGCGATCAAAACAAGACTGCCTTGCACGAACTGAAGAAAAAGTAAGTTTTGTCATCTTAGCCCAGTACACGACTAGTGATTATTTCGGACACTGACTGCATTTATGTGTCTCTGTAGGGAATCGCTGTCGAAAAAGCTCGAGGTTGTCACATCGGAAAGCAAAGTGAGTAGTAACTGTCTTTGTATCATAGAATATCATTCTGCTTCGACACGTAACAATTGATTGTCAACAGCAAGCGAACTATCGTATTCATGCGCTGGATGTCGAAGTTGACAAGGCACAATCGAAACTTCGCCAAAAGGACCAGGCGATTGAGGTGATTGGGTTTACTTTATTTCTCGATTACTAACGTGCTTGACAAAAACGATGATACCTCGTAGGATCTTCGTGATACTAATGCGCGCTTGAAGAAAGAAGTCACCAAGCTGACGAACGAGATCTCCGATATTTCATCAAACCTGTCGATCATGCAGGACCTGCTCACGGAAAAGGAGAAGGAGGTGCAGCGCAAAGATGACATGATCCGATGCAAGAAGACAGAAGTCAAGGTGTGTAACTACTGGCATCATTGGCTTTTGCATGCTAATATTATTGCTTGCCCGTAGTGTCTATCGAAGATCGACGACTCCTCCAAGGAGCGCATCGAAGACCTTGTGCGTCAGGTGAACGATCTCCAGCATCAACTCTTGGAGACACAGAAAGAGTACCTCGGTAAAGTCAAGAAAGACGAGATGTGGCGTGAAAAGCAGCGAGCCAAGTGAGTGTACTAATGGTACAACACATTCGTGGTATATTCTCACTCTCGATGTAATGTTCTAGGGACCGAGCAGATATCATGAAAGAAATGGAGATGCTGCACAAGCCCCGACGATGCAAGCACTGCAACGAAACCTTTACGAACAAATCGAATACGTCTCTGTCGTGCTCGTACCATCCGGGACGGTATGTGGCTCGTCAATACCCACTGGAAGGCTATCAATGGAGTTGCTGCCAGAAGCGCGACTTATCGTCCCGCCCCTGCAAGTTCGCAGGTCGTCACTTGGAGACTAAGACGCTCGATTAGTGTTGCTTTCTGCTTCTTTTTGACGGAGGCACACGCTCTAATATGAAGTTGTACGAACCAACAAACAGTGCCAGCGATATTTGAATACCTATTTTTGGATAGAACAACGGACGCATACTTAGACCAAGCTGTCTCTGCGTCCATTATTTTACCAGCGTCGATTCATTGCCTCCACGCGACCACTTCTGTTCAGAGCCATGCGCGTGAATGTGAAGGCCCACGGTCTCCACTTTGTCGTCCCCTGTGGTGAAGGAGCCCAGACGCTCAAGTGGCTCGGGCTAGCAGTCGCTCAGCGGTACGCACTTGCAGCCCCTCATGGACGCTGTCGAACACGAGAAGATGCACACATCACCCAAGGCTTCTTCCTGCCAGCAGCTATCACAAAGGCGGTATGATCTCCACTGTGATTGAGCTCTCAAGTGTGAAGAGTGAAACGGGTGCATGATGCTTGTAGCAATCCGGTCAAGTCCTTCTGCCGTCGAAGCGCATCTCAGACGTGTGCAAAGACAACGAGAGTCTGATCGTAAAGCTACAGGTGAGTTGTATCTGTACATCGCTTCGCTTGCTTGATCTGCCAATTGACAAGATGGGTTTCAGCAAGAAGTTCCTGTGAACGAAATCGGCGCTCCGCAGTTGAGTCCATGGGCAATTTCTGCGTTCAGCTCACAGCCTAAGTCGCTCGCAGACGCAGCAGTACTGGATCAGGCCGGTAGCAAAGCTTCTGCTAAATACTACGAGCCTAGCCGGTCGGAAACAGCGTCCTCTCGTCATGCGGACACTAAAGAGGCTGCTCCGATAGACGAAGAGATGAAGGAATATGCGCGTTCTGAGATGCTGCAGCAGGTCAACTCGGGCCATTTCCAATCGGAAATGGAAGTAGAGGCCGCGTTTCTCTACGATTGGGGCCGTCTCAACATCGATGACCTGCTTGATCGCGAGCACAAAGATGTCGCCAAGACAAAAGACGCGATGCAGGAGCTGCTTCTGACACACTTTAGCGGCATCAACGCTGCGTATATGCACTACGCTGTGGGCATGGGCGAGCGTGCGTACGGTATGAATGGCCACGAGTTTGCCCACTTCGTACACGAGTGCGACTTGATGCACGCACTCCGAGACCAAGCAGCTTTGGCCACGATTTTGGCTCAATGCCTGCGACGCGATGCGTTTGTGTCGCTCCACGACCGCGGGACTCTGTCACGTGTAGGGTTTCTGCATGCGCTGCTCAAGGTCGTGTTTTCAGGCAGTGGGAACAACAGCGGAGCGACTCGCGACGTCTTGGAGAGACAGCTCACGGAAAAGATCAGTCCTGCCATCAATCGGCTCACGACGGGGCCCTTCCGCGACCACACGCACCATGACGTACGTGTGCGTTTCTTCTACTGACGACCGGACTACACGTGCTTGCAACTAACGCTAGTGTCTCTTTGTGTGCGCAGCGCGTTCTCGCAGCTTTCCAGGATGGTCGCTCGAAGCTTTCAAAGCTATATGCGCGTTACGCTCGGGACTACAACGGCGATACCAAGCAGGAGACCTCGTCCACGTGGCCAATGCTGCTCCCAGCACCGGGTCTGAAGGCTTTGCTCTATGACTGCGGCATGTTCTGCACGGGTGACCCCAAGGCGCACGATGAGCTGTTCACACGAGTGAGTAAAGAGGTTTCGTCAAATGTAGCCATGTGTCATGCGCACTGACTCTCTGCTTGTGCAGGCAATGTCGCAGTGCTTTGATGGCAATGGCGATCTTCTGGAGGCGCAGCAGAGTGTGGTCTTCGCTGAGTTCCTTGAGGTTCTCTCTCGCGTTGCGCTGCAGGTGCTGCAGGAGAACGATCTGCCTGCGCACGACGCTATCAAGGTCGCGCTGGACGCAGTGCGCAGCCTGCCAGTCGCCATTCCGCATGCTCGCAAATGATCTTTGACGTAATCGGTCCACTATTAGGGTCACAATACCTGCATTCTAGAATTCGGAAATATTGCCAAAACACGGTGTAGAATTAGCCCATCATCCAGAAAATCCGGAGAAGAAGGGCGAGTTGTGGTCCTGAACGTGGGTACACTTAAGCGCTGCTGAAGCCGTTTGTCGGGTGCGGTTTGACCACCAGTGATGCGGAATGCAGCTATTGAGACCTCCAGTGTGGGATTGGAGTGCATGAGACACCATTCGGCAACGTCCCGCAGAAGAATCTGCCATAATGAGCCTCTTGAATCTGTAATCCGATCGTGCAGGTCTCAGGACGATCAGCACTGGCCCGTGACGCACGCACGCATCCACAATCCCAAATAGCGCAATACATACAAAGAGATAGACCGAGATCTTCAAGCGGAAACGTTTTTCTTTCTCTCAAATCAAGCTTCCCACTGGCCATTTCCTGCCGCTTGATAGTTTACTCCCTCTCTCTGCTCGTCAAATCGCATGAGATCCATTTTTACAGGATATCCAATCATAACAGGTTGCAATCTAATCATAGCAGCTCGTTTCACCACACAGATCCAAAAAAGCATCACATGTGGTTAGGTTTGGTATGTAGTTTTACAGGTTTTCATGGGGAGTTTGGGTGCACCACAATGCCCGTCTTCTGGCGTTTACGGTACTTCCCCGTGTGCGTGTGACTGACTGCGCGGTCCCAAATAAGAAATCTCGCCTGGCGAAGCAGCTCTTGGCTGGCGCTCCATGGTCGGGACCAAGCACCAGCGGTACCACGCGACGCAGGCCGCCGCGCCCACGTCGCCTCGCCTCGACAGCCCCAGCGACCTCACGTCGGTGGAGCTGGGCGTGGCCATCAACACACGCAACTACGCAGCGCTGCTGCAGAACCACCGCATTCTCAACAACCAGGCGGACCATGTGGCCAAGGAGGACGAGGACAAGACCGTGCTCGGCCTCGCGATCAACACGCGTAACTATGCGTCGCTTGTCGCGGCGCCGGCCGTGAATGTCCATGACGTCCACATGGCCGAGCAGCGAAGAGTCGGCGTGAACCGACTATCGTCACTGTCGTCGGCCAACTCGAGTCCCATGACAGCGCAATCGGTAGCCACAACGACGTACCCGAATGGGGACGATGACGAAGACGGTGTTGTGCTTGCGCTGCCGCTTAACTCACGGAACTACCTGCCGCTCAACGCCAACGGAGAGCCGCTTCATCGCAATCGAGGCTATTCGCGACTGAACCAGAGCCCGAGTACGAGCGCGCCCGACAGTCTCGGCATCATGGGCGCTGCAGGCTCGCCTGCGCAGGGAAATAGCGACCCGTACATCGCAGCGCACGGCGTGAAGAACGTGCCGCAGGGACGGCGGCGGTCTTCCTGCTTCGAAAAGTCGTCCCATGCAGCGGTCGTGCCGCACGCCGGGTGGCTCTACGTCCAGCACGGCGCGCTCAACTCCTGGAAGCGGTACTACGCGGTGCTCGCAGGACTGGACTTCAAGTACTGCAAGAACGTCGGTCAGCCACCCAAGGGCTTTGGCGTGATCCAGGCCGTGAACCCGTGGCCGGACGTGCCGTTCGGCCTCACCATCTCGTTCGCGGCGCAGAAGCCATTAAACGTGTACTGCGATGGCGAGAAGGAGTACAACGAGTGGATCGAGGTGGTGACCAAGGCGCTGGATCGCAGCGACACGGCAAACAGTCATTCCAAGACGTCGTACACAGTCACGTCAGGCCAGCACGAAGGCTATCTATACAAGCAAGAACGCAACAAGCAGTGGAAGCTCTACTACTTTATCGTTCGCATCGATGGATACCTGCAGTGCCAGGAAAGTGAGATTAATTCGACCAAGCTTGCGAGCGGCTCTGGGTTTATTCGATCGGTGTCGTACGACAACGCGCACGAGCACAGCCTGGCTGTCCAGTTGGACTCGGGGCGCTCGCTGTTTGTCTACGCCGACTCATACGATGACAAGATGTTCTGGTACGGCGCCATGTCGACAGCAGCGAGCGCGAGTGGCCAAGCATCGCGCGCTACAAGCTCAGTCAAGTCTCCATACATTCAGGCGGCCTGGCCCAATCACTCGGGATGGCTGTACAAGCAGAAGGGCTTCTTCAAGGCCTGGAAGCGGATGTTCTTCACACTGCATGGCAAGGAGTTTAGCTGCTCGTCAGACACCAACTCGCTGTTGGATGTGTGCGACCGCATGCACTCGGTGGAAGAGTGGGACGGCAAACCCAACGGTCTGATGATCCGGATGAAAAGCGGTCGCATTTGGAAGGTCTATGCCGAGTCTTACGAGAGCGCCAAGCACTGGCGCACAGTTATCACCAACACAATTCGCCATGGCGAGCACGAAAGCATCGAGAAGTACGTAGCTCGACGTAAGAAGCGCAATATGCCGTGTGTGTTCGCCGGCTGGTTGACGAAAGGTCAGCGCAATGGCCCGCCGCTGCGACAGTTCTACGTAGTCGATGGCGCCACGATCGGCTACGCCAACGACGTGGACCACCAGCTGCAGAGTCTGGGCGAAGTAGTCGAAGTCGGTGCCTCGAAGGATCTGAACTGCGGCATCGTGATCACGCTCTCCGACGGCCACACAATGAAAGTGGCGGCCGACTCGATCTCATCGCAGAAATCCTGGTATGTTGTGCTGCATGCAGCCTGCCAGCGGCGGTCAAACCATTAGGGAGTGAGTATTATTGGGAATTCTTTATGCAAAGCAGTAGCGTACGAGAATCGTAAATGCTGTAACAAGCGCTTGTAATATCTGCCAAGGTTGTGAGTGATACGTGCGTCTCTGTAGTAGTAACAAAGCAAGAGAGAGCTCAGTCCTGCTATCATGTCTTCTTCTGCTTCGTGCTCCGATCCGTCTTGTTACGTTTCTCAATGTCTGGCCCTTCTCACAGCAAGCTCTTGATGTCATTCTTCCACGACTGCAGCTTGGCTCAAGAAGCCACGAGTGCAGGCTGATCTCTTGTTTCCGAAGGCTATATATCACCTCAGCAAATGACAACAAGCCAAGGCTCTTGCATTGAAAGGTCTAAGTGAAAAGCGCGTTCGTTATTAGAGTATAAACATGTAACCAAGCTCCGGCGACCGAGAGACTGCTTAACGCGATCGCGTCGTGCCGTTCTTTCGCTTGCCCGAGTTCTGCCACTTGGCCAGCTTGGGAGTCGAGTGGCGATCGGACTCTCCGGCCTTTGCCTTCTTGTTCTCCTTGCGCTGAGATAATCTTGCGACACGGCGGGCTTCAGCCACGGCGGCTTCGTCCACAAATCCGCTCTGGTCGCGAGGCGCCACCAGCGACTGCGAGCGGTTGCGGGACTTGGAGCGGATGGCCGACTTAGAGCGACCACGGCCTGTGTCCACATCTTCCATCTCGACATCCTCCATCTCCTCGCGGTCGCGCTTGCGGCCACGACTGTCGTCGTTGGATTTCCGCTTGGCAGCCACGGCCTCGGCGTGCTTCATGTGGCTTGTGTCCACGCCCAACGACTCGAGCTCCTTCTTGGTGTCGGTCAGCGAGCGCAGCTTGGCCAGCGCCTTGCGAGGCAGCGATGAGCGGTTCTTGTTCTTGTTCATACGGTGATCGGCCACGATAATAGCCTTCTTGTTGCGGATGCGAGCCAGCTTGTCCTTCTGCTCGTCGTCCAGGTCGCTCACGTCCTCGTCATCCTCCATGTCCATGGGCGCGTTGGCCATGGCCTCGTCCTCCTCCTTCTCGAGTGCGTCCAGACGCTTGAGGATATCGGGGTCGATAAAGTCGGCAATGTTTTTGCCATTCCAGATCTCAGGGATGACGTCCTTGGTCCAGTCGTCGTCCTTGAGCATGCCCTTGTAGTGCTCCGTGAAGTCGAATGAGTACACGCCAGCGCCGCCATTGGCGTTCATCTTGTCCTTCTGCAGCACACGCGGCACGACCACGGCGCTCGTACCGTTCTTCTGGGCCTCGATCACGCTCTCGGGGATCGACACGCCACGTTGCACGCTGTCACGCGCCACGGGCACAGCTACGCTCAAACGGTTGAGCACATCGGCCACCTTGTTGCCCTTGACCTTGGAGTTCACGCGGTGCTTGAGCAGCTCGTCACACGCATAGTTGCGCACGTCCATGACGTTCTCCTCCGAGTGGTTCGACATGGTGAAGAACTTGGCCTGCGTCTCCGAGACCGAGTTGTTGATGAGCTCCTGGTGGTGCGCCGGTAGAGCCTCGAAGCGCATCTGATCGATCTTGTTGGCCACTAGCAGTAGCGGCTTGTTAGCGAATAGCGGGCGGATGTTGGCGAACAGACTCAGCTGCTGCTCGATGGTGAAGCCGCACTGCTCCGAGATGTCCATGAAGAACAAGATCGAGGCCTGCAAGTGGGCCAGCGCCGTCACAGCCTGCATTTCGATTGTGTTACGGTCCTCGAGCGGGTGGTCGAGGATACCGGGCGTATCGATCACCTGCCATCGCAGGTACTTGTAGTCCAAATGGCCGACGTACAGCGCCTTGGTCGTGAAGGCGTACGGCTGCACGTCCACGTCGGCACGTGTGACCTTGTTCATGAAGCTGGACTTACCGACATTGGGAAAGCCTGTGACCAGCAGCGTGCGCGTGTTGGGGTCGATGGACGGCAGACGCGACAAGTGCTTGCGCACCTCTTCAAGGTACTCAAGCGAGGCCTTCTGCTTCTTAAGCAGCGTGCACATGCGACCGAGCGCAGCGCGCTTGAGCTGCTTGCAACGGTAGAGCGAGTCACCGTACTTGATCATGCGCACGTAGTCCTTGGCAATGTTGTCAATGAGCGCACGCGCCGTGTTGACCTGGCCCAGAGCGAGCTTGTAGTGATCGCGATCGTACAGGATATTGATCAGATCAGCGTAGAACGGATGCAGATCATCGAGACGCGGAAAGTCATCGATTATCTGACTGAGCTTTTCCTGGCACGTCTGCTGCGTGAACTTGACCTTGCGCATGTAGAACGCGCGGATGCGGGAGATGGCATAGGTCGGGTGGATGACAGTCGGCGTCTTGCGCTGCGTGCGCGTGAGCACGATGTCGATGAAGTCCGACGCCGACGGCACGGTCTGGATCTTCTTGAAGTTGTACACGACCATTGGCGCTGCGGTGGGTCTTACTCGAAGGCAGGACGAGAGAAAGCAAGCGCTGCGTGCCGGTCGAGATGGAACTGACCAGCCAGTGACCACCGCTTTGCAAAACGCCAAACGCCTTTGGTTGGTTCTCGACACTGGTACAGCTCAGATTGTGGTACCTTGGTACCCTGTACCATAATCGTAACCCAAGCCAAGTCGAGCCGGATCAAGCCAATCTGACTTCAAATAGAAGCGCTGTAGGGACCTTGTATTAAGGCAGGGAGGGATAAGCTGGCGTGCCCTGTCTAAACAGATCATGATTGCCCCTCCGCCTGCAAAGGCACTTTCTGAACACGCGGCGGCAATGTGGACGACCTTCTTTGGCGATGGCGCGGCCGAGGGTGAGCCCCCCGCTGTGGCCGCTCCGGGGCCGGCGGACTCGCCCACGCAGACGATCGGACTCGACGCGGCTGCGCCTGCAGCGGCTGGCACACCGCCGAAGCCCTCAGACAGCCAGCCGCCCAGGAGCAACAAGGCCGACGACTCAAGCGTCTCGGCCGAGATTGAAGTCACGAAGCCTTCGCTCCGCTCATCCTCGTGGCGGAGCGACAAGCCTACGCCGCTGAACCATGCTGAGGCGACAGAGGACCAGACGGCTATTGCCATGCTGCTCAAGCGACTGAACCAGCTCATGGTCAAGGCTGGGGAGCACGAATTTGAGAAGCGCACGCTAGTTGATGGGGTAATGCCTTGTTGTAGACTATGGGCGATACGAAGGGCGTACTGATGCATACATTGGGTTTGTAGATGGAGAAAGAGCGGGAACGCTTGACAGCCCAGATCATGGATCTGGAGCGTCAGGTGCAGGATCTTAAGGACCAGAATGTGCAGCTCCAGTATAAGATCGAGTACAATTCGGAGCCTATGCTGGAGGAGCGGCTGCAAGACGCCGTAGACATGAGGTTCGTGCGTGGCTATCTGAAGCAGTTGTAGCTGGCTTAGCGCTGATCGGCGCTCTTGAACCGACAGAGACGCGTTGACGGGTGTGAAGAAGGAGTTGGAGCGTCAAGTTGAAGAGAAAGAAGCGCAGCTTGTGGACTGCAAGAAACAGCTCGCAGTGAAGGAAGAGGAACTCAAGCTCGCGCAACAGGCTTTAGCTGCTGAAGAAGCTGCGAAAGCGACTTACGTACAACAAATTGAGGAGCAGCAGGCCTCACTAACTTCGTTGGAAGCGCTTCGCGACTCTCTTCAGGAGTCACTGGCTGAAAAGGACCAGCAATTGGAGTCCATGAAGACTGAGCACAATCTGATTTTGTTGCAGAAGGAACAGGAGCAAGCTCAATTGACTGCGGAAGTGCAAACGATCAAGGAATCGAGTCAAGTGGATCTGGCTGCTCTGAAGACAGCACTGGAGCAAACAGCGATGGAGAATGAGCAGCAGTTGACGCAGTTGCGTGCGGAGTTGGAAGCAACTGGAGGAGCTGTGGAACAGTCGCTACGAAGCCGCATTGCTGAATTGGAAGCTACAGGGGGAGCTTTGGAGCAGACGCTACGCAGCAGAATCACTGAGCTGGAAGTTGCTTGGGAAGCCGTGGAGCAATCGCTTCAAAGTCACGTCACTGAGCTAGAGGGTCAAGTGGCTTCTTCTGAAACAGCACTCGGAGAGGTGAATCAAGAGCTGAATGATTACAAGCACGACTGCGTGGAACTGTGGAAAGTTAATGAAGACTTGAAGCAACAGATTGCGCTTGCTTCGGCTGAAACAATGCTTAAGAACGCGGAGCTTCGTGAAAATGCACTGTCTGGACAGACAGCATTGCAGGAGAAGGTGTCTGATCTTGAGAATCAACTGGAAACGATGCAAGAACGCCTGAACGAGAAAACTCAAGAGGTAGCCAATCTCCAACTTGAGCGTCGTGCTACAAACTCGGGACCGCCTTCTTCGGACATGTGAGTTGTTTGTGTTTAATCGTTTGTGATAGCTCACTTAAGAATTTCATGCCTAGGCACCAACCGTGGAAAGATGGAGCGATTCGCGTTCTCACTGATCAAGTCGCAGCAGCCCAACGAGAATTGTCAGACGCAATGGAGCTGAACCTTCATTTGAGCAATCGGAACACCTGGCTTGAGGAACAACATGCAATGCTGTCTTCTTCTACTCCTGTAAACAAAAATCCTGATGTTGATACGCAGCACCATGATGCTCGCATATATGAGCTAACAAATGAAAATGATACGCTCAAGTACCAGTTAGCCGAACTTCAGCGGGCACTCGAAGAAACACAATATGGTGCCAATGAAGTGCACCAAAAGTTAAGCGAGTTGAGCTTGGCTCATTCTGCGGCCGTACAAGAGGTGAACATTTTGAAAACTTCTTTGTCAAAAGAGTCTCAGAAGGATGAGATCATTCGACGCCTGGAAAGCGAGCTTGCAGATCTTCAGTCGAGCAATAACTGGCTGAACGATGAATTGGTGTCTCTTCAAGGGTCAGAGTCGCAATTGTCAGAAGCATCTTCTTTTGTGGCAGACCTCCAGCAGAAATTATCGATGGCGCTTGTTGAAAAAGCTTCAATTTCGAACGAGCTTGATGTATTGAAGGTATCGCATTCTGAATTTACCAAGACGACAGAAGAGCAGAACGCTCTGGCGCAGAATTTGCGGAGCGAATACGACAATTTACGTATTACCTATGATTCTCTTGAGAGCGCTGCAGCAGCGAAATCGAAAGAGAATGAACATCTGCGGGCTCAAATTTCTCAGTATCAGCGCGATGAGGCGAATGTTCGCGCGTCTTTAACTACTGAGAAAGAGGGTTTGCTTTTGCAGATTACGGCCTCTCAAGTCTTCATGAGTGAAGCCCAACAGAAAATTGCTGAGCTGAATGCTGTCAACGATGCGCAAAAAGCGGAGATAGGCAACCTTCAGCACCAACTGAAGAATATACACGAAGTCACTGAAGAGGCTAACGCTAAGTATGAAGAAGTCCTGCGCGACTTGGATGGTGTGGATATCCAACTGCAAACCAAGATCAATGAGTGCGAAAAATTGCGACAAGATTTGACGGAAGCTGTTCAGCTGTCTCAGCAATCTACTATCTTGCAGAGAGATTTGGATCAGGCGAAGACGGAGATCAGTGACCTGATGTCTCAAATTGAAGTTTTGAAATCTTCTGAAGAGACTCTAAAAAATCAAGTGCAAGAGGTTAATCGTTCCAATGAAACGGTGATGTCAGAAGCACTGGCGCTAAAGGCTGAACGACAAGCAATCGAGGGCGAAGTGAACCGTTTGAAGGAGGCCATGTATCAAGAGCGCAATAGCTTCCAAACTAAATATCGTGAAGTGTCAGAGCGGGCACAGGTCGCTGTGGCTGCATCTGCAGATCTTCAATGCGAAAATGATGATCTGTCAAAGAAGGTGAACACCTTCCGGTCCAAGGGTCAGCAGTTGGAGCAGCAATACAAAGCGACTCGGAGCGAGTTTGAGAAGACCAGAACCCAGCTTGAAACTATTACAAAGAAGAACCTTAGCTTGATGTCAGCTTTCGAGAGTGCTCGTGAAGAAAGCGAACAAAAAGAAGAATCTACTCTCAAGGTGATTGAAGGGTTGAAAGCATCTCAAAGCGAATTGCAGCGCGAGATTGCTGCATTAAAGCAATCACTACTGGCGAAGGATGCTGAAGCCGGCTCTATTGTTCAGCATAGTCAAACTGAAATTGCTTCTCTTCGACAATCTCTGCAGGCAAAGGATGCTCAGATAAGTAGCATGCGTCAACAAGGCCAAGCTAAAATTGCTGGTCTAAAGAAATCCCTTCAGACCAAGGACGCGGAATCAAGTGCATTTACTCAGCAAAGTCAAACAGAAATTCAGAAATTGACCAGCATACTGGACAAGTTCAAGGCAGAAAAGGAGAAGACTGACAGCGAATTGAAGAAACTGAGTTCAGAAGTTGAAGAGGTTCGAGCGGAAGCAACAGCTAAAGTGAATGCTGAGATCGAGATGTCTCGCCAAGAGTTTACTCAGCTTCAGAATCAGCTGGAGAAGGCTGTTGAAGACAAAAGATCTCTGGAGTGGGAAATTTCTGACCTTCGATTGCTCGAACAAGAGAAGGCTCAAATGATAGAGAGTATGCTGCTCCTTGAGCAAGGCAACAAACGATTGGAGGAATCGAAAAAGGAGCTAGAGAGTGCATTGGACCGATCCAAAGCATTCTGTGAAGATTTGTCGCGTCGATATGAGGAGAAGATTCGCCATGCGGAGAATGTGGCTAAGCAGGCAAAAGCCGAGTCTCAAGCAAAGATCGCACAGGTCTCGCAGGCGAATGAATCGCTAAAGCATGAGATCGAGAAAATTGCTCAAAGTCGTTTTGACCAAGCTGCTTCTCTGGAGCGACTGGAAGTTCAGGTCGCAGAAGTTCAGGCTGAAAATAATATTTTGTCGGCACGCGCTCATCGACTCACTCAGCAGCTTTCTCAGTTCACTGAGCTTCCAGCAGAAGATGTGCTGGCGGATAGTCAGAGTCAGACCCCAGATTTGTGGGAGTTGCTTTCCTCAGGCATGGAACAGCTCAAGGCCGATTTGGAACTCGCCAGCAAGTACGCCGCGAGCATTGATTCGAATAGTTTAGAGGTTGCCGAGGGAGAGGAGGCACTGGCGATTGCTTCGTGAGTTGGAGCCCTGATGTGTGAATGAAAACTCGTTAATAAAACCAGAAGAGTGTGGCGGAATTTGGCTGCGCTTTTCGATCGTGATGGGCTTTTTATATCCTCCTCGCATTCCAAATATACGCCACGACAGGCGCTGGGACGCGAAGGAAGAACTCGCAATTCTGCAGTCGCTGAGTGCAGAGTCAGGAATCTCATGTTGGCCATGGAAACGATGCAGAAGAGCCGATTGATTGAAGCAAAGCAAGTGAGACGACTGACATGCATTGTGATAAGTGTATGACGATGCTTACTCCGAATTATGTTGGGCAGCGTCGACAAGAAGCTGTCAAGGACGCTCTGCTGCTGAAAAATCGTATCGCTCTTCTCAAGGCCGAGGAAGAGAAGGCATGGAAGAAAATCGAGCAAACTCGAAAGCGCGCGGCTGAGCTGATCAAGCTTCGCGAAGACTCGGAGCGATCGCAAGCGACCTTGCGCGAGATGGCTCACATAGCCGAGAAGGAGTTGCAGGTGTCGATCCAGGCAAAGCGCGAGCTGGTGTTGAGTATCGATAGTATCCAAAAGAAAAAAGAAATGAGCTGGCAGATGACAGAGGCTCGTCGCGTGGAAGCGCTCCAGCTTAAGGAGGAAAAACAGCGGTGGAAAGAGCGGACAGACAGACAGAAACAAGAAGATCTCTTGGATGCGATTCGACGAAAGGAAGAAGTTGTTAGCCAGAAAGAGACGCTCAAGATCAAGAAGATGCTGCAGAAACAGGAGATCGAGAAGCTCACCAAAGAACGCGCAATGGACAAAGTGCGTGCGGAGGAGGAGCAGATCCGCCAACGCGAGTTGGAGGTCCAGGAAATGGAGCGACTCGAAATGGAGTTGATTCAACGACTCCGCAGTACGCAACACTTACAGAAACAAGCATTCGAAGAACTCGAAGCAGCACTGACCGGCACTACTGGAAGCCCAAACAAGGATGCTCACAGTCCACACCGCTGATTCGCTGCAATGTTAATTACGGCTGTAATCACAGATTAGCCTCTTTTCTCTATTATTTTTGAGCGATTAGTGCTAACAAAGAATCTAATTCGTTCTCAATTGCTTTGATAGAGCTTCCTGACGAATCTTCATCGTCAACAGCGTGTGTATTTGCTGTCAGCCCAGAGTTATTCGATGCAACTGCGGTGCGTACACCTTCCAGCAGGGCGGTGAGTCGGGTTTTGTCCACGCAATTCAAGGAATCGGCGGCATTCGTTATTGGACAGATCAACTCTTCTCGTAAATATTCAAGCACTGGAGAAACCATAGCATGCTGTGTCACTTGTGTCTTATTCGCTGCACGAAGTAGCATATCGCATTGGGAAAGTATGAATGATCCCCATAGTCGTCGCGCATCTGCTGACTCATCCGCCAATTCGCCCATAGACGGGATTAGATTCAAGCTGAGTAGACCACGCGGAAACAGCAAACTTACGACCTCGAATTCTTCAGTGACTTGGCCTTGAGCAGCGATAGCCAAAGCTTCTTGAACGTGCTCCAAACCACTGACCAAGTAACCACTTTCCAGATCTAGCACAAACTGAAGCAAGCGACGACACAATTGTAGTCTTCTCAAGACATTAGCAGGACAACTGCTAATGGATCCTGATGGATGTTGGTACAGATACGCAAAACACTCTGGAAGCATGAGATAATCTTGTGCTGCGTCCAACTCAGAAGGATTCTGAGCTGAGATACCGTTCTCTTTGCAAATCAAGAGTACGCGACTCCAAAAGTTTCTAGAACGTCCAACAAAATACTGCTGCTTGTGTTCGAACGTTCCTCCAGATCCAGAATCCACGTATTGTTGCCACAAATCCCATTTAATCACAATAGATTCGTCTGTAAGAAACGAAAGCAGATGCTTCGCTTCGTCACATGCAGATAAAACAATTTCAAATTCCTCGACTACAGGATTTGAAGAGATCGCGTGCTTTTCAACTTCAGCACAAATGCCAATAAAACAGCGGGCTAACTGCATACTGACTGACGTAGAACTCGTCGCTTTCGAGTTAGAAGGAAGCAATCGAGCAGCCTTGTCTGCGACATCAAAGCGACCAACATATAGCGCCTTGGCAATCATGTCGATGAAAAAGCTTTGCGGTAAAGCCCAATCCGAATCGTCGTGAGCTTCGTGGTCTCGATCGTACTGCACAATATCCAGCGCCAAGTCAAGGTAAATCACGTCTTCGGTCTTGGCAAGCACGTGGACTGCACGGTATCGAGCTGGTCGGGTGCCGATCGCCAAGCAAACATACGCAAGTTCACCGAATTGCCGCTTTTTCTCAAGGTACTCTGCGTACATCAGCAGCGTTTCATTCAGAACTGGATCCTGTGGACTAAATCGCGATCGAATCAACGCTATCGCTTCTTTGAAAGCACCGCCTTTCGTGAGGCAATGTACAGCGGCATAGACTTTTCCAAGGCTGAGAAAGTGGAACGCTGAACCCAGGAATCAGGATAAACGTCAGTACTCTGCAAAGCGGTGTGCCTGGGAAGAGCAAACTTACCAGCATTTTTTGTATCGCCTTCTGATTCTAGCTGAAGAGCGTACAGATTCGTGATCTCTCGCCAGACCTCTACACCAGCCATAGGTGCATAGGCCAACCACGATGGAGTGAGTGCTTTCTCTCTTGCAACGATCTGCAACGCTTCTGAAATTCTTCCTTGGAACAAACACAGATGAGCAAGACATTCCCAGTCTTGGTCTCGTGTAAATGCTTCTGCTTCTGCCTTGATAAATTTCTGTGCACCTGTACAAGTTTGCAGAAGCAGGAACGCCAAGTTATCACCACCAGGCTGTCCAGTCACTGGGGAATTCGCGCTTGTATCATTAAGAAGCGATCGACATAAATCACTGACTCGCGACGCTGGCAACCGCTCCTCAGTGTGGAATAGAGTTTGCTTTGCCTTCTTCGATTTAATTGGAGTGGTTTTCTTGATATGAGTTTCTGAAGACTCGCTCAATGTCCCGCTCATACCTTGACGTGTAATGTCGGTATCGTTTGCTGGCGCTGCCATAATCTTTTCCTGTTGAACCGTCTTTTGCTTTTGCTGCTTGCTTCGTAGCTGTGCTACTGGAGGCGTTTTCTGTGACTGTTTCTTGTAATCCCACAAGCGAATCGATTGATCCTCACCAGCGCTTGCGAGCAAGCAATCACTCAGCCAATCTACAGACAGCACTCGACCGACGTGGAAACGGAAATTGCTGATTCCAGACTGACTGACCACATCCCACACTTGTACGCTACCATCGGCAGAACTGGACGCCAGCAAGATCAAATTCGAGGAGGAATCTGAGTTTGGCCCCCAGCGTAAGCAAGTGACTGAACCGCGATGACCAGTGAAAACGCTAACAACGAATTCGCTATATCCTTTGACCGGTGCACAACGAGGAAACGATGGCGCAGCATGTCCAATCGCATCAGAAAGATCGTAGACTACAATCTTACCGCTTTGGTCTCCTGAGGCAAGCAAAGAAGCGAAACTCTTGCTCCAAGACAAACAGACTACGATCTCGATAGTGTCATGAAGCCTGCGCACCATCATATGGTCGTTGTTTTTGCCTTCCCAATGCATAATCTCCACACTTCCGCTGGCTTTTCCTAATGCGAAATAGGGACCGTGATCACGTAGAGCCACACTCAAGCACTCGCTATTCACTAAGACGGGATTCGAATCTGCAGCCTCCACATCGAACTCAAAAATACGGCCGTCTGCATGTTGACTCCAGAGCAGGACCTGAATATCGTCAGCGTTCGAACGTACAGGCTTTTGAACGGCCAGTGCTTGCTCCAGGTCCACCCCTTGTGCTTGGGCGTTTTCTAACGCTCGTAGTGCACCAGCAAACGAGTCACTATCAACTGCAGACTCTCGGTGGATGTGCCATTGCAACTGGCGCACGAGCGCTGGATGGTTAGAGCGAAGGCGGGTGTGCTTTTTCGATCGAACATCGTAGACACCCACACGGCCATCTTCCGTACCGTACGCCAGAATCGATTGCTCCAGTGGATGCCATTCCACTGAAGTGATCTTGCTCTGCAAGCCCTTCCAAAGCAGCTCAACGTTGTAGAGTCCCGAAGAAGAAGGCGCCGTATTCCAGAGTCGAATAGTCTGGTCGCCAACAGCAGCCGCGATCAGTTTACTTGAATCATTGTACGCGACACAGTACACATGGCCTCCAAGGCCCATGATCGTCTCAATGCACACTGCTGCAGGCGCCGAAACTTCAGTGGATCTCACAATAGCAGGTTCACTCCAAATGCGCAGCTCTCGGTCTAAGGAGACTGTCAGCATCAAGGACGTCTGCATTGCTACGCGTGCATGGGACGGAAGGGTCACGATATTGAAGATCAGACGATTGTGGCCATTCTTCACGGCTTGAGGCTTGACTGCGACAGCTCGCTGTTTGGATTGTAAATTCTTCCTGTCCCATTCCCACAACAGCAGTGCTCCGTCATAAGAGCCTGACCAGAGACGGTGCTTCTGCCTTCCGGCCTGATCACTGTCCCGCTCTCCATGGTCTTTATCAGCGTAGCTCCATGCGACTGGAAGCCAGAGACGTTTGCTCTGTTGATACGACGTCGTTTGGCTGGTCTTGGGTAGTGTCAATACCTGCTCCAGCTCCGGACCAGACTCGGAGCTAGTTCTCCAGACCTTGATAGTTCGATCTCTTGAGGACGAAGCCAGCCACAGAGTCTCAGTGTCTTGCGGTGGCTGCTTCCACACGACACACTGGACTTCCTGGTCGTGGCCATCCAGTCGATGGCAGATCATCTGCTGCAACACATCAACAATACACAGAGCGCCGCTACGAAAGCCCACAGCGACGACAGATCTCGAGTATGGCGCTATTTCCATTGAGCAGACGCCGTCATTGGCCAGAGGTTTGAACAGAGCCACTTGTCCTGCGTCCCGATGCCAGACACTCAACTGGCCCTGGCGATCGCCCGCCACGATCAATTGCGGATCCGAAGTCGCCAGTGCCAGGATGTCGGTCGAGTGCCTTCGATGCTGTTTCACCAATTTCTGACTGCCGAAATCCCTATCAATCCCACAGAAACGTTAGTATCGCAACTCAAGCACTTGGTTACGAGCGCTTCAGTACCAGATCTGTACGCTGCCTTCTTCGCCTGCGCACAGCACACGCGTCTGTGCCAGCTCGTCCTGTAGCAGCTGTACGCAGGTCACGCGCTGGTCCTTTGGGCCTCGAGATAGCTGCGCCACGAATGTGGTGCTGCATTTGTCCGTACCGTGGCTTCCGAGTGTGACCTGCAGCCAACGTTCGTGTTCAAATGCTGAGCCAAGAGAGGAGCGGCTGAGACGCCTCGCACCTGGTAGAGGAAGACGCTGTTCTTGGCGCCAAACGCCAGCAGCAGACGCTCGGCCTCGTAGCCCCAGGCGCAGATCTGCGAGTAGTACCAGTTGGCCGACGGCGGCAGCACGCTCTCATGCGCCTTCATTGCCATTGCGCTTGTCAGCTCAGACACGGTATACCGATCTTCAGTACCGGTTTTATTTGACCACCAATTTTGGGCATGCCATCGACCAGTACATGACGATTTACCCAGAGCTGATGCAGTTAGTGAATCAGTCTGCAATCAGACCTGATTTACAGATTATGGAGCACTTCTTGTTCCGAATCGCCAGAAGTTGTTGCATTGTCTATGCCATTGAATCGCCATCTGCTGCTAGAAGCGCTTCCATTCGTAGCAAATCCTCAGTGCTGCCAATTACTGTAGAAGGCCAATGGATAGAATCAAAGTGACCAGGTTGAGGCCCATAGCAAGCATGGGTTGAACTCTGGTTGAGCACTAAACACAAGACGTGATGGGCAATTGCAACGTCTGGTGTCGACAGATCATCGTACAAGCATCAGCAGAACTTATTTCATACTCCCCAGAAGCGCTAGGAATGCTAAATAGCGTGACTCAATGTGCCAGTTCCAGCTCAGAACCCACCGTTGCAGGTTGAAGGGCTTAAACAAGGGACTCGTTTGCAACGTTCGGGACACGACCGTCCGATCAGCGTTGCTGTTGAATGGAGAATGCGCAGAAAGCCGCGAGTGCCGAGCAGTGGGACGCGACGCCAACCGACCGCCAGCTGCAGCAGGGACGAAGCGGCCTACCACCGCCGCTTGCTGCCGTTGGGACTCAGTCGCCGATGAGCCGCCAGAACGGGTCCGGCGGATCGCCGCCGTTTGCAGCAACCGTGGCTCGCTTTGCGATGCTCAATGGGTCGTCACCTCCGCCTCCGCCGCCGCCGTATCCCCCTCCGCCTCCTGGGAACGCGCCTCCCACAAGCTCGAGCGCCTCGCCACCGGGCATGAGCGCAGCCGCATGGACGTTTGGGATTCAACGGCGCGATCGCAAGATCTGGACAAGTATCCGCGAGCGCCTGGAAGCCGATGCGACGCTCGCAGAGTTGACGTCCGTGGAACTGGAAGAAATGCTGCGTCAGCTCATGGCAATTGCGCTGCCCAACACGCGCATCCGAAGCGAGGTACAGATGCCTATTTGATAGACGGACTTGGGTACATTTTTGGATTGTGTGGTTCACATGCGTTGTCGTGTTTGCTAAAAGGAAATGGCAGCTATGGTTGTTGCGCTAGTCCAAGTGCTGCCGCTGCGCTCGGAATTGCTATGCTCAGAGCTCATGCGCTTTGTGCAAAAGTGCTGCATGAAGGAGAAGATTTTATTCACGCCTGAGCAACTGCAGCTTGTCATGAGCTTTTGTCTCAACTTTATCAAGATCTGCGCCAGTTGGTACACGGCCGGCGCCATTCGTGCCTTGGGACTGATATTGCATGACAATGCGGACCGAGCAACATTGGAGTTTCCTCTGTTATTCACAGTGTTGTTGCGGTATCTTGATCCATCGGGTGTAGATATTGAAGCGCGTTATGCAGCGACCAATTGCGTATCCAACATTTGCACACAAGCTGGGAAGACGCCCGAAGTGTTCCAATACTTCCCGCCGTTGCTGCGCATGGTTGTGGAGAATTTCCGACAACAGTCTCTTAGTCTGACGCAAGGACAGAATGAGCGCATTCTGGTCAAGGCGTGTACCTGTAGTATGAAGTGCATCTACACGATTGTCAATTCCAACTTTGACCGCATGGGGGATCGAATCGAAGCCGCCTTGCCAAGCCTTCTGAGCTCAATGCGCCAGGTCGTTGGGTATGGACTCGTTTTGAAGAACGAACGTGACGACATGGTCTTTTCGTATCACGAAGAGTTGCCGCCTTCGGATTCGGACTCGTCAGTTTGTGGATCCGATAGTGGAGGTCGAACAATGGGCGAGTACGTGTTTGCAAACGCCGAATGCAATGATCGATTCTGATTGCTAATGATGATGCTATGTGTTTGCTTAGAGGTTTAATGGCGCGCCTGAGAATCACTGTTATGCACACGCTTGAAGTGATTGCCCAGCATTTTCCCAAAGCAATCACTTCGTCTGTCGGACTTTATCTTCCAGAGCAGACCACTCCGTTCATGACCCTGTTCAATAGCACGCCGTCTGTGTTGACTCTGCTCATTGCGGATCCGTGTGAAAAAGTCCGAATCGCAGCAGCGAAGTTTCTGGATGCGTTCTGGGAACAGATTCCTTTGAAACAGTACTTCCGCCATTCTTCAAGCATTGTGGCTCCTTCCACGTCATTTGCATCCATGCCGAAGCGGATCTCGCTCATGTTGTATCAAGTACATATAACTCTGGTGTATTGCATTCAGAAAGAGACCGAAAGCGCCCCGTTAGCGCAAGTTCTAAAGGTATGTGCTACGCGTGATCGCTTGATGCCCGTTTTGACCCCGTGTACCCATGCTTTTATTTGCATAGACCACAACGTCGGTTGTCCAGCATTGTCCGTATGTTAATGTAGCTATGCTTCTCGATAAAAGCGAGCTGCAACCGAGCCTGGGCAAAATTTTGAAGGCTTTAGCCTCCAGTTTATACGCCGCCACAGCTTCATTAGGTATTCATCATCACTATATGCCACCATTTGTACAAGGTTGTAATGTTCTTACTTTTTATGCAGATCATGGCGTTCGAATGGCAAGCTTATCGTGTTTCTCTGCTTTGCTAAATATTCAAGAGACGCTTCCTTCGATCTTGGAGTGGATGACGTGCAAGAACAATGCAAAGAGCACAATCGATGTTGCTCATATCACGATCATCTGCGGGATGGTTTCACTAAGCAAGCGGTCTTTTGTCGAGGAACTTCTTCATGTAGCTGCACGACCCGACGATTCATCACGATCACTTTTACGCTTGGAAGCGATGTCTCTCTTGTCTAAGATTGCAAAAAACTACTCATCGGCGCTGAGGTACGGGTATTGCTGCGTCACAAGTATTATATTAGCTAATAAATCTCTGCTTCTGCACTTGCAGCGCGAACTGGAAGCGGCTGGCAGACTTTATGCTATCTGCATTTCAAGATATGGATCCAAATGTCCGTCTACAAGCCGTAAAGCTATTGGAGAACTATATCAAGGGCGAAAGTGCTACTCGGATTGATACACCCGTGACACCATCAGAGGTGACTTCAGCCTCAACAAGCAGAGGCGCTGCTGTAAGCCCACGTCTAGTTAACCATCGCTGGCTTCATAACGCTCAGGTAAAGCTGCAGACTGCTATTAATGCATGTGTACCGCTAATTTGTGTGTGTTGATATAGCATACAAGTGCAGTTTCTCGGTCAGAATGCTTGGATTTCATGCTCACGCAGCTGATTCGAGCATTTTACGATACCTCGCATCATGTCCGTGCGAGCGTGTGCGCGTGCTTTACGCTGTTGAGGCCAAACGATTGGGCTCAACTTCGGGACAAGCAAAGCCGACTTCCTTCCGCCAAAGTCGGGACCACGAGTCGAGCTCTTGACGCGTACATTCGAATCTTTTTGCAGACACCGAAAGACACGTCACCGGTCGTGCGCGCCGCTGGCTTTCGCTTACTCGGCTCTTTGTGCTTAGCTCCAGCATTCAAGACGCGTGAATTTGCTGGATCTGTGGTAACTCTTGCCCTAGATGCGTTGACGGATTCTACCTTAAATGTGCGCGTTCGTGCAGCATGGGCACTTGGGAACGTTTGTACGACACCAGGACCAGAGGCAGCGACGACTGAAATGATAGCAACTTCTCGTCAGGATGCTGTCCCTGTTGTTCTTTACCAGTTGCTGTCCAGCTCTCAATTACGTCAGATTATCCAGAAGATGCTGGTCTACGTGAATGACAATGACAAGGTTGCTTCCAGTGTTGCGCGGACTCTGGGATTGGTATGTCGATGGGTTTGCTTTGAGCCGTTTGCAAAACCGAAAGACTCGAACGTACTAGAAGATTTATTGGGCGAGACCATGACTGTGCTTGCTGGAAAGATCAACGCTGGATCGCCGAAAGTGCGATGGAACGCGTGCCATGCAATCGCCAAGGTTTTATTGTGCCCTGGTTTGCCGCTTGCGTCCGTGACATGGGCTCCCGTGGTGTTTCAAGCTCTGATCAATGCAATGGCCCAGCAAGAGAATTTCAAAGTGCGCATCAGTGCTGCGAGTGCTTTGCGTGTCTCCCAGTCACGCAGTGCGTACGGCAGTTTCTTCAGCACAGCGTTGAAAGCCACTGTCGATGCTTTGGAGACCGCGTCAGACTTGAAAGACGTGACAGAGTTCAAGTACAAGGAGCAACTGGAAACTCAGTTGTCGTTTACGCTGGTGCATCTGGTCTACATTGGCACGGAGGAGGACGACGCGTTCCTGTGGCAAATGCTGCGCTCAAAGCCTGTAGATTTTCTGTACGATTGGCTTTTCCACAACCTGCATCGTATGGAGGCAGCCATTGAGAAAGAAGGCGACGGAGCAGCAGCCGGAACAGGCGGAGGTGGCGATGAAGGAGGTGATGAAGGCGGATCTAGCGGTGGTGCAGGTGGTGGAGATCTTCACGATGTTAATCCGATCAAGAAAGATGAAATGCTGGCTGCCATTCGAACGCTTCTGCGTATTCTGCTGCGGGAAGATCCACAGAAGCTGTACTTTGGCAGCTGTCTGTCTATTCTCTACGGGGCCAAGCTTCGTTTGGAGCGGGATGCGCTCTACTCCAATGAAGATATTGCGTTCGAATTTTGAATTGCGAATTAAAGCAAACACAACTGAACGGCATGCCGACTACGTTCACCGTCACAGGTGGACTTTGTGTGTGTTTTCCATCAAGATCGAGTACCTCTGTTGTTTGCGTTTTGCCGTTGACGTTGCTTACGCTGCTTGATTTGGTCTTCCGTTAGTGGCAAGTAGTACAAAACTGGCTTGGTATCCGTTTTCCGAAAGAACTCGTCAATCGTAAATGCTGAAGATGAAAGATTCCAGTCAGTCAATCAGAAGATAATGTGTCGATTATGTCTTGATAACTTACCCTGACGCGCACCATTGCTAGTTCCGTGGGGGCTCTGGGCGATTGATGATGCCTTCCGCTTTAGCGGATTTGAATTCTGCGCCCTACCACTTGAGATCTAGAATGATGATATATCAGTAGATGTAGCGCTTTCAGATAACTGTATTGCTCGTACCTCTTTGGCTGTTTGCTCACACAGAGCTGCTTTCAGCGCTATACCACTTTCAGGCGGCCAGACCTTTCCGTCCAACGCATCGCGCGTCTTCTTTGCCTGGGAATATTAATTCATTCACTACCTTTTTACTGGTAGTAAATAAGCACGATTGTCATGCGCACGTACAATCTCGCTCGTCTCGTAAGTGACGTAGCAATGCGTCTTAATCGTGTCCATCCAAAAGCCGTCCTCCACAAACGAACCGAACTCTTGGACCAGAGCCTAAACGATCTCCGGTCAGTCTTTCAGGCTGCTTTGTCCGTCTACAAGACGCATAGATACCTTGACTGCGTTCAGAGTGAACGGGCGGCGAAAGTTATCGATCCGCAACGAGCAGGTCGCGGCTTCTTTAGGCTCCTGCGAGGAATAATCCAATCAGAACTGCAGCGTTTGCTACTCAGCTGAATGGCCATCGTACATCGACATTGGCGATACTTGGCTGCTCAGTCGATGGCGTCGGGTCTGGAGAATCTCTTTTCAAACGAGCAGCCACGTTCGTTTGCGTGTCCGACCCCATCGCATCAGCAGGGCGTCTGGGTTGGGTACCTGCATTCTTCACATCACCTGCGGCTGCCACCTCAGCAGCCTTTGTACCTTTGTTTAAATATGCTTGTTGCTCCTCTGCGTTGTCTTGTAAGGCATTCTATCACCACAAGAGCTGAGATTCACGCGCTCAGATACTGCCGATAGACTTGTAATGTACCTTTTCCTCTGCCTGCGCGCTGTCAAAGTGGTCTCTCAGTCGCGCAACAAGCACTGTCTGCATAATAATCATACGAACAAGTCAGTAACGGGTCCTCCAGACCTCTGTCTGCCTCATTGGTCTCACCTTGACGCCTGTGGTGTCAAGTCCCTGCTGCTTCAGTCGCTTCTGCAGCTCTTTGACCTAGAAAACCAGAGGAAGCAAGAGCACAGAGCTCAGAGGTCACAACGTAATCAACATACAGAGAGAGCTGCCTGTGCAGCCCAGAGCCAACGCACCGTGAGCCGCGAAGGCGACTTGGCTGCATCTTCTGGCGCCACTTGCATCGCTTTTTCAAACTGGCCGGGGATTTTTTTTTAACCGACATAATGTTTGTAACATTCCTTTCATAACGAACTGACCTGTACGGTACTTTTAAATCTAAAGCTCAGCAAGTGCCTGTGTCATGTGCTGACAGAACTTTGCTAATCGTGGTGCACCTGTGCCCACACTCTGCAGCATATCAGTGACTTTGGAGCCCTGTGGCTGATTGACGTCGTAGAGCAGGACGATGGCGGCCTCACAGTGTGCCAAAATCTCTTTCTTCTCATCTGCAGACGGCAGATAGCCCTCCGAGGCCTCAAAAAGCTCGCAATATGCCACTGCTCGCAGCACTCCCACTAGAATTCGCTCTGTGTGTGGCGTAATACGAGGCCACGCGCAGCGAATCGTCGTCTCCAGCGTCTGCAGAGCTTCTAGCAGAAGAGCGACGTTGATGCTCTCGAACGTGGACAACAGGACCTTCAGCAGCGGCTGCAGGTACCTGATCAGGTAGATGCTGTGTGGAACGCCGATCCGCTGGACAAGAGGTCTCAGGTTTTTCAGGTAGACGATCCGCAAAGCGATGTCACTAGAAAGACTTGTATCCGTCAACAAGCGAGGCACAAAGCGGTCGAAGAAGGTGAAATCATGAGGCGGAGAGACCTTGTCGAGCGCGACCACGAGGATCTTTAACAGTAGATCGAGCGTCTCGGGCTTGCGAGTTGTGATCCCCACGCGTAGAACCTCGAGCAGCACATCAGTGTACCATTGCAGCTCGGTCTTGGTCACGTTCTGAGCCACATGATACAGCATCTGGGCGCCAACGCGCTGCGTGGAGTCCGTGAGGTCGTCAATGAGCGGGAAGATCAGCGCCAAAAGTCGACCAAGCAGCTCGCCACCAAGATGAGGGAACGAGACTTGCTGCAAGATCCACCATAGAACAAGCTTTGGAGATGCGTGTTCTTGGACCCATTCCTCTTTGGATGCACATTGAGAAGCCAAAGACACGATTGGGCCTAAGTACCGAGCGAAAAGACTCGGGCGAGAGTCGCTGCTGGTCACGTCTTGACACGCTTGCAGGATTCCTTGTGCGATCGTGAAGCTGTGCATCATCTCAGAGCCAGGCAGCTGCTCACACGCGACGAAAGAACTGGAGAAGAGAGCAAATGGAACCCATCGCAGTAGCTGCTTGTCTGAGGTCAGCAATGGCGCGTCTTGATGAAGATCAGCAAATGCGCGTATGAGTTCCAGTAAGGGCGCGACGTTCGTATCGATCTCCACAAAGGGCGCAACATTGCCTGCAGCTGCCGTCGTCACGACCACAACCGCAATGTGCTTGACAATGATTCGACTCAGATCTTGGACCACAGCGATCAAGGGAAGCGCATGTGCTGCCACGTCCGGAGCTGCTCGAATGCTCTCACTGCAGGCGCGAACGTCTTGCAGGACATCTTCCTGCGCTTGGAATGGCGAGAGCGACAGCTGCTGTCGCAGAAGGTCCACGCTCTGAGTCTGTAGACGCATCAGCCGCAGCACCAGCTCCTGCTCTTCGGCCGGTTCGTGACCATGGAACATGGTCATCCTCTCGGAGTGGTACAATGACCGCACAAACGATTTATACGCAGACTCCCTCACTTTACACCATGACTTCATTAACCATGCTATTTACAACCACCAAGAAGAAGCTAAGAAACCTGAGTATAAGAACATTCAATGCATTACAGGCATTCTGCAAGAGATTACCATCATTCCAGCTTTGTATGCTCGCTTTGGAAATGAAATGTCATTTGCTAACGACCAGCAGAGGCATCAGCTCTCTTTATCAGTCTCGAGCCATGGGCCAAGTCGCCAGTTGGGTCTGCGAGTATATCTATCCAGAGGAGCAGCTTCTATGGCAGGCGGCGGGCTCTGGCGATGTGTCGGGCCTTCAGCAGGCCATCGCGAAGCTCACGCCGTCCACGCGCCATCGTCTGGAGTGGCAGGAGCCGTGCTCCGGTCGCACAGCGCTGGCCGAGGCGGCAGCACGCGGCTGTTCACAGTGCGTGCTGCTTTTAGTTGAGGCTGGCGCCAACTGTAACGTGAAGGACCATCGAGGGAACACGCCTCTTCACTTGGCCTGCAAGCGCGGCCACGTGAACGTCGTGCAGTATTTGCTCGAGGTGCCGAACGTGTTCCCGCACGAGACGAACCGCTCAGCCCGCACACCACTTGACGTGGTGCGCCATCAGATTTCCAAGTGTGAAAGCCAGCATCGCGGCCTTGAGTTGTGTATCGAGGCGCTGGAGCACGTACGTTCTTGTTTGAAAACGAGAATGCCTGGCGAGGAGACTAACAGTCGCGTCTTTTGCTATCCACTTTAGCGCTTCTGTCTGTACAGCGGCTGGCTGTATGAAAAGACCGACAACGTGCTCTCGATGGTCTCTGGGTTGTCGTCCTTGAACTCGTGGAGCCGGCGCTGGTGCGTCGTGCTCCAGCGTGGAGCACCAGATGTGCTGGAGCTCGCGATGTTCGCTATGCGACCAGGGCAGCTGAGGCCGGTCTGTCCAAGCTCTGTGGTTATATTCCTCGTGGCTGGAGGCCTAACCAAGACCACTGACGGGAAGTGGTTCAACCGGAAGGAACATACCTTCAGCATCAAGGGAAGTGTCAAGGACCGGTGTCACCACCATACCTCTCTGGCTGTGGAGGAGCTGGAGTTTGCCGCAATCGATGAATTCGGTTTCCAAACTTGGCAGAGCTTCTTCTCGTACCACCAAGATCAGTTCCTTTCGACTGCTGCTAGCTACAGTGGCATTCGTCCAGCATGGCAAGCACCACAACCTCCAGCGCCTGCCACGGAATCTTCTGCACCGGCCAAGTCGGTGCCAATTTACAAGCCGGAGCCACGCAATAGTGAGAGCAAGCCTTCAACTACTATACAAAGGTCTATAACCACACAGGACGGAGATGACGAGATCGATGAAGATCTGCGGCGAGCGATCGAGCTTTCGCTGCTGACTGCACCTACTGAGTCGGGCCTATCTCCTCAGCTGTCGGTGTCGGCTCCAGATTGGGAGGACAGCGAAGAGAAGCGCTCTCCAGACGACCTCGTACGCTCATCCAGCCTCGAGAGAACGTCCCAGAGTTCACCCGTGGTCAACTACGGACCTGCGCCAGCATATTCGTCGATTGGTGAGTGCGTGATTTGCTTCGATGGCCCACAGGCAGCGGTCTGTGTTCCTTGTGGACACAATGCGGTCTGCATGACCTGCGCAGAGGAGATCCTTGCGACCTCATGCGAGTGTCCAGTGTGCCGCATTCCCATCCGGGAGCTTATCAAGCTCTACCGCGTCTGAGGAAGAACAAAGCAACGCATCTTTATTTGCATGGATATATATGGGCTACGCAACATGCCAACGTGCCAAGTAGCCAGGCAGAGGAAATAAAAACCGTCGAATAACTTAGGAAAACGCTGGCGTAAGAGCTCACACGCGGAAGATCTTGATGACCTCTCGCACTTGCATGCGGCACACCGGGCAGAGCGCTGTGGTGTCCAGCACTTCCTTGGCGCAATCCATGCAGATTGCGTTGTGGCCGCACGGCACACAGACTGCCGATTGCGGGCCATCAAAGCAGATCACGCACTCGCCCGTGCCGATGGCGTGGCGTTCTTCCTCTGAGATTGGCGTTCGGTGAGCGACCGCGTCGGGAGACATTGGGATCTGCTGCACGATCTCAACTCCATCCGGTGCGATCGTAGCGCGAGGCGAAATGCTCTCGGAGTAAACTGGAGCTGACGGCCGTGGAGGCGGAACTTGGATCGCAGGGGGAGCGAACTGACTGCTGCTGGTAGTTCGTCGAGCCTCTTCACTGGACAAGCGCAGCGCCCGCTCCAGGTCCCTCTGCTCCTGAAGCGACGAGGAACCCACAGATGCCGACGGGGTGAATGCCGTGGAAATTGTGGGCATCGAGCTGGTGTTGACCTGTAACACGTCAATAAGTGTCAAGTATTAATGAAGAAACACAATTACGCACCCGCAAGGACACGAGAAATGATTTCCAAGCGACCAGTTCGGCCTGGTTCATGGCTGCAAACTCAAAGGTTTGCGGAGCGGAGACACGATTGATGCCCGACTTAGTATAGCCATGCAATGCAAAGCGGAATTCTCGCCGCTGCAGCCACGTTATGTCCGAGCTCTCTTGGATCCCATCGGCCGCTCGATAGATCAGCTCCAGTCTGTACAGCACCAAAGCAAATCAGCATCGTTATCATAACCATCAGATATGCTCAAGATAGTTACGTTGGACAGGGCGGACGCTTCTCACCCGGCCGGATGGGGAAGAAATCCAATTCCACCACGCTTCGATCCGGCGTGCGCAAGACCGTGCAGTAGCTTTCGCATTTAGCACGTCATCAGCATCAACACCATTCAGCCCACACGAAAGCCACAAGACTCACCGCTTCTTCCAGCCATTCAATGACGAGAAGCCCGACGCCAGCGAGAGGATCGTGTCAGTGCGCTGGTACAACCAGCCTGCATAAATGCATAGTTTCTGTAGAGCAAAGTCCAGAGTCAGCGGCTTCGAACAGCTTCTCGCTATGGCCAACCGGACGCACCACTTCAATCAGCTCGACGCATTTGATGAAGTTATGGCTCTGATGTTCCTCGGACTTGTATCCGTAGCGCGCGAACTCGAGCGCACCCATGCCCTTGGTCGTGTTACGGGCGAAGACATCCACGCCCGGGTGGTCCAGCAGCACGCGCACGACCTCACTCTTGCCGTACCGTGCAGCCAGTAGCAAGGGCGTGTTGCCACTCACATCGCGCGCATTCGGGTCCACGCCTGCATCCAGCAGCGCCAGCACGCACTGCGCATGGCCGTTGGCGCTCGCGGTGGCCAGCGGCGTGTATCTGTACAGCGGGTCGGCCCACTCGAGGTATGCACGCGTCTCAGGCGTGAGCCGAGTCAGCGCGGCCGCGATGGTCTCATGGTCTCCGCTCTTGGCTGCGATCCAGAGCACCTGCTCCTCCGGGCAGAACGACTGCGCCAGCCAACTGGTCGCGTTTCCCATGGCTCGCTTCTTCCGGTTCTGGGTCTCGGGGAGCTACTCTGGTCGTACAGTGGGATCTCTGTCTAGGAGACGCGAAAGAGCCATGCAGAGTGCGTACTTAGCGGTGAGTAATGCGTACTTATGGAGCGTGCGCGTGATGGCTCGGCGTCAAGAATGCGCGTGGCGCAGGAGCCAGCAGCGGAGGATGGGGCCGCGTTTGCTGGCAGCTTCCAAGCCACGTTCGCAGCGGATCTTACTTCAATTCGAAGCCTGCACAGCCAGGACACCATCGCTGCTACTGGAGACTGTGACAGAGAAGCTGCTGTTGGCGAGATAACGACCAGGACATGGCAGCGATTGCTGC
Organism: Elongisporangium prolatum; assembly: GCA_023335875.1. Lineage (NCBI taxonomy): Eukaryota > Oomycota > Peronosporomycetes > Pythiales > Pythiaceae > Elongisporangium > Elongisporangium prolatum. Next base: position 65,909 of record JAADVW010000077.1, read on the forward strand.
GCACGCTCTGCCGCCGGTATGCTGGGCGGCTGATCGTGCGAGGAACACTACTGAACCATGAAGAGCTGCTGGTGACCAGCTTCCGTCGACAGCCGATTGGCCGACAAGAAGCCACGAAGCGCAGCACCAACGCTGGCGTCCGAGTCGGGACGCGCTTCGTGGTGCGCTGTGTCGATGCGGAGACGTCCAAGATCGGGTGTGAGGTCGTGGCGCGGATACTTGAGCAGGACAAGTGGACTCAAAGCGGCATTGATACTGGCGATTGCGAGCCAGTTGGTTCCTGTGGCAGGGACCAGCAGGAAGCTTGGAGCAATGAAGACGCTCCAGTGCTTGAGCAGTTGGACGCCATCTACGGATTCGACGTCAGCGCTTTTGCAGCTGTGGCCGCTCGAGAGTCAGATCATGATGAAGGCCAGGGATCGAGCCAAGTGGACGCGATGCTTGTGGACTTCCGTGCTGCGCAGCATTTGATGGTCCAGCGTCACATCCCTCACGTCACAGGCTTCTTGTCCTTTGCCATGGCGCATCATCCAGAGTACGCGACTGCTATAGTCACGCATGAGAGCGATGCGCGCTCTTACCGCTCTATTGATGCAGCGCAGAAGAGGCGATGGGCAGACGAGCGGTTCCATTATGGCCAAGAGCTGGAGGCCAAAGGGCGGACTAAGGACGCCATCAGCGAGTATTCCAGTTGTCTCAAGCTCAATGAGACTCATGTTCACGCGCTCGCGGCTCGTGGGAAATTGTATCTACAGAGCAAGCAGCTTGATGAGAGCATCCACGATCTGGAGCGTGTGGTGGAGCTCGACGCATCGTTCCCGAAGATCGGACATGATCTGCTGCGTGCCAAAGGAACTCTGCATCACTCGCGTCATGTCGTACAGAGCACTCCACTGCAGACCGATCTACTCGAACAGAAGACTCGCGAATCAGACACCAGGAGGAATGAAGAGAGGAGAGGCGGCTTACGAGATGAGTCTAGAAGAAGACAGACCGAGAGCTTCAGGACACGATCTCCACCTCAATCGGCCGAGCGGTTGCGATCTGCATCGTCATCTCAATCAGCCAAGAATCTGGAACGGGATCGATTGCGGGAACTACTTGAGGAAGAAAATCGGAAGCGCGACCGACGCAGAAAGCGAAATCGGTATTCGGAGGAAGACAGCGACGAAGAGCGACACAGGAGAGACAAAAGATCGTCCAAGAAGAAGAGCAAGAAGAAGAAAAGCAAGCACAAGAAGAAGCATAGACGGACAAGAAGAGATTCGTCTTCCTCTTCTTCAGGGTACAGCAGCGGTGATAGTTACGCTCGACGGTCTCCAGTGAGCAAATCGAGTCGACGGGATAAATCGCCCAGTCACCTACCGCGTGAGGAGGAATCCGTTCATCCGATTCTATTACGGCAGCAGCATCGCATCTGGAAGTAGCGCCATGCTTTATTCACGCGTGTTTAGCCACACTAGAGCCACAATGTCACTGGCCTTCTATAGCTTGCTCTCTGTTCATGTCTTCAAGCGTCAGAGCTGTTCCATGCAGCAGTACATACAGCAGCTCTGGGCACAAGACTTGGACGTCCTTGCGTTGAAGATCTGTGCAGCCTTGGAGACTCAGCATGCGCAGACTCTCAGCGTGGAGGAACAAGTGGCTCAGCATCGGGAGGTAGGACAGATCCAGTGCACTGATCTTGGGCAGCTCCAGGATGAGAAACTCCAGCTCCACGCAGAGCGTCAGATCCAGCGTCTCGAGCAATTGAGAGGCGACGTGCACGCGACTCAGCTGAATGCAGCTCTTGAGGCACACAGTGTTGAGTTCCGGCAGCTCCGAAGGGTCGATCAAAAGCTGCTCAATGGAGTTGCAATGGGCCAGATCCAAACGCTGGATTCGCGAGTGCGCGAGCAGCTTCTTCACCAGATAATGCGCCCCAAGCGTCGTGAGCGCACGCGATGAGATATGGAGCTCAATCAATTCCGGCCATTGCGTAGCTGGATTGAAGCCCTCGACAGGGCAATCGTAGATCGAAACACTTCGGAGTCGGTCTCCACGTATGCAAGGCGCTCGCAATTGCGCGCATTGTCTGATAAGTAGGACTTCGAGCGTTCTGCAATGGTCCAACACTGGTCCAATATGCGCATCAGTCAGATACCAGACAGCATTCAGCTCTAGATGCTTCAGCATCCACGTGGAGACAGCATTGATGAGGGCTTGCTGCAGTCGCTGGGACGCAATGATCACGCGTCTCAGACGCAATGTACGAACGAATGGGAACATGGTAGCCAGTCGACCTAGAGTCTGCGGATGACGAACATGCTCAACTGTGAGCTCCCACGTGAGCTGTGGGAGCACATGATGGCTCTGCCTGTTGATTAGGCGCAGACGGCACAGCTCCTTGGCCGTGAGCCACGCGCTCAGATGCGCCAGCACGCCGGCCGACGCCAACGCCAACGCCATGGATGTCTCGAATGCAAATGCACCCATCCACGCGAATCAAACTGAATCTATGTGTGATACCTTAAACATTGATTCTAGATCATGTCCACCACACTAAACAAGGATAGTTTCGGCAGTCTTGTGCGTCGTGCAGCCCAAACGTCATTGTGATTGTCGAGCCATGAGCCCCAAGACCAAGAACACGGCCATCGTACGGACCCAACGCGTTGGCCTCCGCTGTGTGTGCTGCTATGAGGTTGACGACTGATCCTTGTACTGGGCGCTTTGGGTGCAGCTTTTCCATGTCTCGTTACTGTACAATATGTGTCTGCGTCACGACACTCGGAGGCCCTGGTGGAGTCGCATTGAGCCGCATCTGATTCTTGGCGCACTGCCATTGAGCAACAAGGACCATCTACGACAGGTACGCGCCTATGCTGTTGCTGGTCTGAGGCTGATAGAATAGCTGGATTATTCACTGTAGCTGACAGAGCAAGAAGACGTGCGCGCACTGGTCACTATGAACGAGGAGTCGGAACTGCTGCCGAATCTGCTGTGCACGCCCGTGTCTCCATGTGCGTTCGTCTCTCGCCTGCTCTTCTCTTCTCAGGTATCTAACGAGATGCTTCAGCTGAGTGGCAGGACGCCCAAGTGGAGCAATGCTTCGGCGTGACGGCCGATTTCTCACCTCCGACTGTCGAGACAATCCAGAGGTAGAGAGAGCTAGCTTGCCAGGTGGTAGGCGGCTTAATAGGCAGTCTCTATGTGTGCAGATGCGTGGACTTTGTTCACAAGCACGTGGATCTGGAGAAGAACACGACGTACGTGCACTGCAAGGCTGGCCGTGGACGCAGCACAGTCATTGTGATTGCGTTTCTCATGAAGTACCGCGGTATGGCAGTGGATGAAGGCTACGCGTTCATCCGCACCAAACGACGCCATGTGAGTCTGCATCCCAAGCAGCGCGCGATTCTGCACGAGTTTGCACGCGCCATTGCCAGGCCAGAGGACAAACCAGAGTCGTCTGAGCCAGAAACCACGACAGTGTCGCCGGCGTCTTCGTAATCAACTCTCTCAACTAAAGATGCATATTTGAACAGCTTAGACCTTGAGTCTGTAGGTGTAAATACCTTCATCTGTCGTGGGCGCGTCCCACTCGAAGCCGAAGCTCGAGGCCGTGTCCAGCACGTAGTCGATCGAGACGTTGCGCTTGGTGTACGCCAGCAGGAACATCGACTTGCCATCGCGCTTGAGCAGATAGGCCGCGGTTTGGAAGAGCGCGACCACGTATTCCTTCTCGTAGATGATGTCGGCTCCCAGCACAATGTCGAACTTGTCCATGATCGCTTCGAGGCCCACGCCCCAGAGCAGCTTCTGGCACGTCACATGGCTCTGGACGTCGTTCAGCTTGCAGTTGGCGACCAGCAAGTCCACGGTCTCGTCATCTCCGTCCTATCAGCACAGACGCGTGAGCACCACTGCAGCTTCACATGCTTGGCTCTCTCTAGTTGATGCCTACCGTGATCACAACAGGCTTGTCCGTGAGGTACGACGCAAGGATACCACAGAGACCGAGGCCACTACCGAGCTCGATCAGACTCTTGCCAGCGAACATCGAGCGGTTCTTGTACATGTAGTCGCTCAAGAAGTCCCCAGCACGCCATAGTGTGAGTCCTGTGCTCTGCAGCGTCTGGCCGATGTCTCGACGCAGACCATTGAGGCGGATCGTGATGTCATCGTCGCCAAAGGGGAACACGAACGAGTCCTCGCGCGGCTCGACGTCCAGCGCCTTCTGAATGCCCTGGCGGATATCCTCCACGTCGTCCTCGACCGTGATGCCGCGTTCCAAGGCGAACTCCTGCAGCGCAGCCAGCGCAGCGCTGGAGAGGCTCAGGCTGTCGCCCTCCGGGTCGCTGTCATCGCTCGAGCTCCTGCGCATGTTGCTTGTCAAACGCCAATGGTGGACGTTAAGTTCGCACATTCATTCAGCAGGTTGATGTGGAACTTAGTGGTTAAGTTCGCAGTAATCAGATAATGCGAACTTTGTGAACATGGAAAGATCGCGATGCGATGGCGAGGCACAAGATGGCTCTGTCTGCTGCTGCTAGTGCAGCTCTCGAGGGCATACAGCCACGATTATGTGGACGTGCAAGCGATGTCGCTGTTGGCTGGTCCAGATACATGTACGCATCGCACAGCCGACGGTAACGAACATCTCTCGAGAGCGATGCTGCAGCGTCTGGCTAGAGAACGAGTGGATGACTACGACCAGGCCTTGCGCTACCTGACACAAGCAATTATGTGCTTAAAGCAATTACAACTGGACAAAGCTACAACACAACGCAGAGAGGATGAACGAGAAGCGATCTGGCTGCATAACGAATACGCAGAGCTGCTGAGGATGCATTTGCTGCCTCGAGGGTCCACTGTCGCCATAGAGCAAGCCAGCGAATGGAAGAGAGACTATATCCAGACCGTCAAGTACTTAAACAACTCATCTGACAGCCAAACGATCTCATCTGAGACCCGACTGCACGTCTTCAACACCATCGGCCTCTTGCTGCTTGAGCTTGGGAAGGCCGAGGAATCCTTCGAGTTCTTTCGCCAAGCGACCGCAGTAGATCCACAAGCGATCGAGCCGCTTGGCAATGCCATCTTGGCACTTGCAAACACGGGCGATGTGGAGAGAGCCTTAAATTACAGCGACCAAGCGCTGGAAGCAGCTCCCGACGACCCGCGTCTGCTGCGCAACATCGGCTTGATCATGCACAAATTGGGGACCGACCAAGAGACTGCGCGTCAGTGGACTAAGGCCATGATCAGCAATAGAATCAGCGTCAAAAAGCTTTGCAGTCTGGCGACGTACTTCGAAGGACAAGGAGACTCCTCGAAAGCCGTGTACTACTTAGATCAAGCCAAGCGAATAACTGAACGTTTGATTCTGGCAAACCCCAGTGATTCATCAGCCCAAGAAAGCGACAATGCAGTGCGTTTGAAGCTCTTAACAGCGCAGCTACCCATGGTCTACGAATCCACAGCTCACATTGATCAAGTGCGAGCTGCATTTGAATCTTCGCTTGAAGAGTTAATGCTGGCGTCTCGATCTGGTTCATTGCATCTTCCAAAGGATTATGTGACCATTGCTACGTCTCCTTTGACGGTATATCACGCTGTATATCAAGGCTACAATGACGCTTCGATCCGCTCCCAATTGGCGATCATTTATCGAACTGCAATGCCGGTACTCTCATATACAGCACCACACGTCGATCAATCGCGGTACAAACGATTTCTGCTTCAACAACTAGACGAGTTCCCACAGCCAGACGTGGTGATTCTGCGGCAGCGCATTCGGGTGGGCTTTCATTCAGCCTTTATACGACAAGATTCAGTGGACAAGATGGTGCAAGGCGTGCTCGGGCGGCTCTCTCGTGACAAGTTTGAAGTTGTTTTGATTCTAGAAGACTCGGATATTGCAAACGAATTGAGAGGCAAAGCCTTTGCAAGTGCCGACTTTTTCCTGATATTGAGCAAAGATTTTGCAGAAGCCCAACGACAAGTTGGGAAATTAGAGCTCGACATATTAGTCTTCACTGAGATTGAGATACGCTCGCGAGCATATTACTTGGCGTTCGCGCAACTGGCGCTTCGGACTGCGCTGTTCTGGGACCACCCAGTAACAAGCGGTATTGATACCGTCGACTACGTTATCTCTTCGATGGCAGAGGAAGAGGAGATGCCAGAGGCAGTAGGATCAGCAACTGAGACTCCGGCATCAGTCTTCCATACTGGAGAAGAAGACTATTCCGAGTGCGTCTATCGGATGCAGCATTTCGGATCCTTTTCGTCCGCCCCGCCTGTACTTCCACAGGAATTCAATGACAGTGAGCAACTTGCAAACTTTCGCAATTCGTTGGGATTACCTTCGGTGGGAACAATGTTTTTAGTACGAACGCTGTACAAGATCCATCCAGCATTCGATCCGGTCATTGAGCGTATTTTGGATGATTTACGTGATGGCTTTCTCGTTCTGCCAAGTGGAGACAGGCCTTTGCTTTTAAACCAACTGACTGCACGTTGGCGTCAAAGCTTGTCTGAAAGCGTTTACAGACGCGTATTCTTTGTCCGTACTCTCAATCACTCGGAATATTTCGCATTGGGCGCCATGGCCGACATTGTTTTAGATTCGTTTCCTGTCGCTGGTGGACGCAGCAATCTCGATATATTTGCTGTAGGCACACCTATAGTGACTCATTCGACGGGAACAACGTTCCTGCATCTGACTGCCGCGATGTACAACGTCATGGGAATTGACAGAGGCTGGCTTGCATATTCTGACAACGAGTACGTGCGGAATGCAGTTCGACTCGCGCGAAACCTAACGCTTCGACATGAAATGAGACAGAAAATACTGACGAACAAGCACAAGCTGTTCGACAATGACGCTGTCGTCTCCGAGTGGGAAACGTTCTTGCTCAACATTATGGCATCACCTCCACCGTCTCGATTGTCTATCAAGGAAACGAAGAAAGAATGTCCAGTCAATGTCACGCATCAGCTGAGTTCGATGACTCGGTTACCAGACCACCACAAAATTGAATACCAACAGCAAGTTATACTGCCAGTCATCGATCGATTGCTACAACCACAACAGTATTTCCTCGCTACATTAGCTTTCGACGACGATCCGTTCCTGGCTGCCAAGCTCTTTTGCGAGCAATTCGTGCCCCCGCTAGATGGCACACACCACATAATGTTGGGCAAAGTGTTTTGGAACATGCGGAATCGTCGATTGCAGCCCGTCGTACAGCAATGGAAATTAGACACCTCAGAGCAGATTCCTATTGAGTCGATATTGATTGAGATCCGGCAGGGAGACGATCTAGACCAAGTGATACGGTGGCAGATTTTGGATGCCGTTCGACGACAGCGAAACTACACGACGCTGATGTCCAGTGTACTCTCCCCATGGGTTGAAAATTTGATCATTGACGCCAGTGCTCAATCAAAAATCGCAATACCAGAGCACCGAACGACGCAATGGCGGTCGACTCGTAAAATGATGGATCCTTATATCAACCGTGACGTGGTGGCGATCACACCAGAGACTGATTGCGTAGCACTACTCATGACCACTTGCAAGCGACTGAGTTTGTTTCTGCAGACCATGGCAGCTTTGGAATCAGTATTGGGCATCAGCAACCCCCAGGATTGGACGGTTTGGTTCTGTCAGATTCTGGTTGTGGATGACAATTCTTCAGCTGAGGACCGTGACGTGATGAAGCAGCGATTTCCAACGTTTGAATTCCTGTTCAAGACCGAAAGTCAGCGTGGCCACGCACAATCAATGCAATTAGGAGTGACCAGCATCAGAACTCGGTACATGCTCTATCTAGAAGATGACTGGGTTGCTGACTCATCCTTGCGCGAAGCTTGTGTCGACGCAGCGAAAACACGCCATTCGTCATGTTTCCTGCATGAAGCTCTGGCGGTTCTACAGCATTCGGACGATGAGCCTCTCGCACAAGTTTTATTGAACGACAAGCACCGTGGCTGGGAGAAGAGTATCGATATATCAAGTGATCGAACTGTGAAAGTTTTGATCCACGAGCTTGCGGTCCAAGATATCACGCATTCGTATTCTTACTGGCCAGGCTTCTCCTTTAATCCGGGCATCTGGGATCTGACGGCTTTGCGCAATCGCTTGAAGCAGAGCGACCCAGTGCTCTGGTTTGAAATCGCGCGGAACGGGTGGTTTGAGGAGTACTTCTCTATATGTGTATGGCTCAGTGGGCTGCGTGTCGCTTCGTTAATGGGAGAAAGATTCACCCACACTGGCACAAACGGCTCTGCCTACCTGCTCAACGGACTACCGCGGCATTGGGATTGATAGCAGCCGAAGCTTTGGAATGCATGAAGAATTCAGACCAAAATTGGGCATTCTCTGGGATTGCTGAGTTGGAGACGCGGTATGAAATGGAGATCAGGTGAAATGTGGTGCATATTCGAACAAACGCCACAAATGGCCACGATTTTTACACTTCGCTTAGTCAATGCAGGAGCTACAGTATTTCAATCGTCATGTAACTTGTTCAGTTGGTAAAGCTCTTGAGTCATTACGGAGATGCATCAACAGCATTTGGATTGGCAATCCGTTTGCCACGTCAGATCCGGCAGCGTGCCAAAGCGTGTGGGGAAGCCGAAGATGATGCCGTCCGCATTCTTGAGCACGTCGGGCGTGGCGATCGGGTGGTCTTTCTTGGGCGGAGCGTACATCTTGCCCAGCACTTCCTCTGGCAGTGTCTCGGAAACCTGGTACACCGTGGCA